>JBBPCY010074178.1:0-30157 GCA_037974405.1 Brachyalestes nurse | reverse complement strand
GCTTCATCACAAAAACTGTACGTGCAGGAAAAACTAAACACAGATTTGAAATCAGCATGAAAAACACTACAAAACCCTCATCTCTGGTGATTTTGACCTTTTGACCTGTGTTATTTTTGATTAAACCACTGACACATCTCTTTTTATAAATGACCTTAGCTTTAGTGCCTTAAGTCTCGTGTGTCTCCGTGTTTTGTTACAGCAGCCTTAACTGTGACGTCACATAATCATTTTTTTAATATGAACCTGATCAACAGAACAAAAATCTGAATACACGCACACTGCACCGGATATTAACGGATGTTTTGATGTTGGAAACATGCCAATATTTCAAAAACTAAAGGAAAAGAAGAGGTGATGCAATCATACTAATTATTAATTCTGCTTGGGGTCCTTTTGAGGATACTTCTTTAATAATATCACTTTCTCGCCTCCCTGTGGTGGAAATGAGAACTGCAGCTACGCTGGCCCTCTGTGGGTCAGACCCAGGACCCGCCTATCACCTGTCCGCAGAATGTCCGTCCCCTTGGCAGGTGTGGCTGCGGTTGCTGATGGCGGGCGGCTGACAGGACACACACACCACAAACCCCTCCCTCAGATACTGCGTCCAGCGCGTGTGGGGTCTGTCCTCCACCATGCACGGTCTGCTCAGGCTCTCCACCTTAAACTCCATGCAGAACCTGGACAGCAGCGAGAGGAGGGTGGCCAAAAGGGTGTAAATATTCATACAAATATCATCACAATCTAACATCCTAAAATCAATGATTCTGGATGAACCATATTTACATAGGGGCAGAGTAATTATAGTAAGATTTCATTATTTTCAATTTTGAGCCCAGTAATAATAACTAGGTCAATAATGAATGAACCACGTTAAATTGCATTTAATGTGTCAGTTTTGAGCCCAAACATTTTGCCATATTTATTTTCGCATCTAATAATTGCTAAAATAAAAAACATTAAGTAAGAAGTGTCAGACTCCACAGCTCTGCACAGATTAGCAGTTGCGTTCCAACCCTCCTTAAGGACCTATTAGTTTATACTTTGCATCAGGTGTGTTTAATTGGGTCAACACTTGTTGTGCAGCTTTTTGTTCATGTTTGTGTATTTTGTGGACATTTCATTCATTTTTGCATTTATTCATGTACATATTAGTTATTTTTAAATAATTATTGCATTTGTCAGTTTTTCTTTGTCATATTTGTAAAGTGTCCATTTGTCATACATGAACACACCACAACACTAAATAGTGCTCTGTATTTAACAAGTTTACCAAATGAAGCAGCCAGGAACATGGCACCCGGAGAGTGTGCGGGTACGATACCTCAAGGGAACCTCGGAGGTGCCTCTGGTAGTCTTGGGATTTGAACCCACAACCTCCCACTCACAGGTACAATGCCCTAACCACTAGGCCACCAGCCAGGAGTTGAGCCGACAATGCCAGACTTAGGAGGCCAGTGGCTTATCCATTAGGAGATATTAAGACTGCTTTTCTATCATCATGTTCAGATTTTGAGAGAAAATGACAAACTCATTTCCTTCTTTAACCATCCTGTATAGAAAGTTAACAACATTTTAATCATGTGGACAATATATCAAATTGTGTCCACTAGTTTGTCACTCAAATGCAACCTAGTGGACAGGTGAGGGGAAATGCACTGCCACTATGAACCAGTGGCTTATGGATTATTCCAAAAATCAATAACCTCTAATATAAACCATACTATAGTATTCAGTTGTACATAACTGTCATTATTCCTGATGTTATAAAGTGCCTGTGCTGCAATAGAGGCTTAGAGCAATGTTCTTCTAAAGACAAAATCAGAGGTTAAGCTGAGGAAGAAAGAAAGCACTGGTAGGCATCATCCAGTCATTATCAGTGAGACGTGGGCTCCATCTTTTGGACTGGTTCAACTGTCAAACCAGGAGCTGAAGACCAAGGGGCAAACCACTGAGCACCACTGATGTCAAGATTCACCTTTTGGGGTTATTTTAGTGTCATCTGTGAGAAGGAAGTGCTTCTGAGGTCAGAAGGGTAGAGGTTTAAACTCCGACTCTAGCAAAAGTTTTCGAAGTGGAAGTTCTGGAAGGCAGATACACCATTTCGGCCTGATCAGGAAGTTTGAACGCTCCATTTCAGCCTGGACAGGAAGAACGGTCCATTTCGGCCTGGTCTGGCATGTCAAATGGTCAAAATACTTTAAACAGGTGGGTTTTCTCACTTGACCTGGCCAACTTTTCCAAGCTCACCTGCCTGCTGTGACAGGAAGAGACAATCAGACATGCAAGCCCACCAAAGTCTGTTAACAAGCCAAATGTGCAACAGCACACGGTTGTTCTTTAAGGACCATCGATTCTGGTGTGAAACCAAATTATACACCTCAGCATGCATGCAGGAACATCACGTTAACTGTTCTTAACTTGCACTACGTGGACATTCATTCATTCATTTTCTGTAATCGCTTTATCCTTACTAGAGTCGCAGGTACCCTGAGCCTATCCCGCAGTCTAAGGACACGAGGTAGGGCGCCAGCCTTCACAGCCCTGCATGGACATTTTGATGGCCAATCAGATGTTCAACAAATATCTGTGTCAGTTTGTGGAGCATCTTAGGCTGAGATCATCATCTTCAATTGAGGGCTGTGAGTCTAAAAGACAAATATAAAAAAAAATAAATGTGGCTCAGTGGGATAAGTGATGGTTCTTTGAACAGAAGAGTGTTGGTTCAAATCCTGCATAGGGTGCTTGTTTTAAATTTGCCCAGCAAGGCTTCCCTAGGAATCTGAAAGACACATGTCCAAAAAAAAAAGTCAACTGATCCTGTGGCTCAGTGGTATAGGTGCTGCAGCAGTATGCAGGAGGTTCTTGGTTTGAGCCCGGTCTATGTGATGGTTTTAGATTTGCAAGTCTTCACTTGAGTTCTGAAAGACACATGTCTAAAATGAAGCGTTGAGGTCAAAATCCTGTGGCTCAGTGGTATAAGTGGTGTGTGTCAATCCTTAAAAGGTTGGTGGTTTGAATCCAGGATGACTGTTTTAAGTTTGCTTTGAAAGGCTTCACTATGAATCTGAAAGACAAATATTCAAAACAAACATGAGTGTGTGGCTCAGTGGTATAAGCATGACACCACCATACAAGAGGTTGCTGGTTTGTACCCTGAACTGGGTGACTGTTTTAGGTGTGCGTTGAAATGTTTCACTAGGAAACTGAAAGACAAATGTCAAAAAACAGCAGCTGTGAGTGTGAGATCCTGTGGCTTACTGGTATAAGCCATGCCTCCATGATCAGGAGGCTGTCGGTTCAAATCCTCAGCAGGATCTCCTGGTGGTGGTGGTAGTATATGAAATGGGGGAGATGTGAGGCCGTCTCCCCCTGGGGCCTCCAGAGAGATGACCAACAGGGGTTATGGAACTCAACACAAGGGTTTCAGAAGTGCTTTAATTAAAGACAGCTTTCGAAATTAACACCCACACATTTTTAGAGAAAATGAAACACACAGTCAGAAAGACTTTTCGACTATGCTTCGGAGGACCGTACAGCATGATGGTCTAGATACCTGGACTGGGAATCAGCACAGAGCTTTTGTTACGGCCTGTCGATATTTAGGCTATGGTACAATATTATTGGTTCTTTCACTGTAAAGCAGATTTACAGAGTTGCTGAAGTGTCTTAGACACTCTGACCTTTCACATAACTGATTTTATCAAACAAAGATGTTTATTCCCATTCTTGTTGTAGACAAACCCATCCTTTTATAAAAAGTAACAGAACAATCACTGTGTAGTGAATACAATTCAGCTATAAGAAAGAGAATAAACATCTATGTTTGATAAAGACATAGATTATAATACTAACACTGTGTCCACAAGGCCTGAGTCACCTCTTGTGGAAATGTGAAATTTCAGAGTGTCTAAGACACTGCAGCAACTCTGTAAATCTGCTTTACAGTGAAAGAACCAATAATATTGTATCATAGCCTACATATTGAGACAGCCCTTATCGAAAGCTCTGCACTGATTCCCAGTTCTGGCATCTATAACCATGTTGTACGGTTCTCTGAAGCACTGTTGCTTTTGTATTATTGAAAAGTCTTTCTGACTGGATGTTTAATTTTCCCACCGCAGCAAAATCACCAGGTCCAGTGTGAAAGCCGTGGCTCTGTTCCCGCCCCAGCTGCAAGTTCAGGCTGATCCGTCCTTCCTGTGTGTGTTCCAGGCCTTTGTCTGATGTGGGTTTAGCATTAGGAAGCCATGCAGAAGCCAAGTGCCAGCCTTGCGTCCTCTCGGATCCTCAGCACAAAGGAAAACAGGTTCTGTTTGCTCAGTCTGCTCCTAATGGCAAAAAGCATCATCAGGTGTGTTTACAGAGTTAACACAGATTAAAGGTGCCTGGTTTAGGGGATTGCTACTTAATGCAGGTGTATCAGTCTCTAAAATACAATGCCTTTTTTATTCACCACAGTGGCTTCAGTGCAGCACACAGTCGTGTACAAAAGGGAAGGGAAAGCAGGGACTCACAAGTTAAAGGATGACTTTTGTGGAAAAGCTTTAACATTGTTACCTGGGAACTGAATGAAAGATGCTGACCATGGAGAAGATGCCCCCATCCAAAACCAGATGATCCATCAAGAGCTTCAGGAGAACAAGGTCCAGAACTCAGGGTAACCACAACTGTATTAGATGCATACCACACCAAAACAAGAGAAGCACTCCTAAAAACATTAAGAGCATGAAAACAGGAAGAAGATCTATTCCATCAAGAAGGAAGCTGCAAAATTCAGGAAAGGTTGTTTGGGGAGCGAATACCCCCGAAAATTCAACCAAACGAAAAATTAGGTGTCGACCATTAGTGCCAAATAAGTGAAGCAGAAGACAGAAAATCTGGGAAGACAGAGTACAGGAAATACCCAACAAGGATAAAAGAGGGCAAACAGGAGACACACCAGTGACTGAGGAACATGAGACATGTGGACTTAAGCCATCACCAGATCCATCTTCAAGGATGGAACAGATCTACAGTGCAGGATATGTGGACAGATTGAAAACCGTTGACCACCTTTGTCTCAGAATGTCCAGAACTGGGCTCATCCATCGGCAAGTTTAGCAGCATGCCCATGCTGGAAGATCTTCAGGAGTTAAAAGATCAAAACATCTGAGAGGTGGCACAAACATCAGCTGACAGCAGCTTCTGAGAATGATGACGTTACCTTCATCTAGAACCTGCCTGTCCAGATTAATGGAGAGCTGAAAGCCAATAAGCCAAATGCTGCCATCAAGGACGACAAGGAAAAGAAGAATGCACATCATCACTATGGAAACAAACGATGCTGCCCTTGAGTTTTCTTGCACTCTGTGTAGTCCTGTAGTCTTGTGTTGTTTCTGTTTTGTTGCACCCTAGTCCTGGAGGAATGTTGTAGGTCTTTAAGGAACACTGTGGCCATGAAGGAACACAGTGGTTGTGGAGGAACATTATTGTTTCATTTCACTGTATATCATGTAGATGATTGAACTGCTGAACACCTACTTGACTTCATTTAAAGGATACTAACATATCAAAATAGATTATGTAATGATATGTTTAATGCAAATGCTGCGCATCACATCCCAGCAAGTCTAAAATGGCAGGCTAATGCCTCGTCCACACGGACGTCTCAATTGGGCGTTTTTCGGATGTTCGTGGCGCCAGGTGAGCGCGGACTGAGCGCCGACCGTTTTTCTGCTCATTGGAGCAAATAGAAGCATTCAACCCTGCCGCTCGGACGGCTGCACGTTCGTGTGGCGTCAAAAAAACGCTGCATGCAATATTTTCTTGGCAACACTTTCTGCCGAAATCCTGACCAACGCGAAGAAAACGCCGGTACTGCGTTTACATGGCGTTCAGTTGACGTTATGGAGAACTGAATATGTCCCATGATTCAGTTGTTCTGGGAACCACGACAAATCCCCACAGGTGAATACACGAAACTACACATTGGGCTGCAGGCTGGTATTACACAGCGTCAGACAAGCGGCAGTGTAACGCCAATCCACCGCAGATACAAAACGCTGCAAAACGCCTATGGCGTTCAGAGTGCATTCATTTATCCAAGATTCAAACTTCCGTGTGAACGAGGCCTAAGTCAAAAACACCACACAGTGAAGATCTTCAGCAGTGAGTCTAAAAAGACCTTGAGATTAAATTCAGGAGGATGAAGACAGAACAACTACCAGTGGTCAATACCAGTCATGATAAAGGAAAAGAAGAGTTCAGTGACCGAATTCCAGGAAACAACATGGAGAGGGCTATCAACAACGAGATGTTCTGCTGTTACATAAAGCATTTAAAACAATTAGTGTGTGTTGGTGGTCAGTTCCGAGTGTGCAGAGGTTTGTGTATTAATAAACAGTGCAGTATAGAATGTTTAGGTGTTGGAGCTGAGGAGTCTGATGGCCTGATAATAAAAGCATTTTTAAAGTCTGTTTATGGAGTTACGAACCCGGAATGCTCAGGGGTCCCATAAGAGCCGCGTGCTGTCCGGCCGCCGCCATACTCTGTCGTTGTGATCAGCGCTGGACCTGCAACGAAAGGGTTGTGTAAGGCCTGGGGTCTCATGCATGAACACACAGCCAGACCTCCGAGGGAGCGGCCTCTCGGCCGGCTTGTTTTCAGGGCATTATGGGATTTCTAAAATCACCTGAGGAATGTGTGGGCCTTAAAAACAAACGGAATTTCACTGTGGCCTCAGATCGGTCCACAGATCAAAATACTGACCGGCTCTCAGGGCCGTTCATGTTTTTGAGCACAAAGTTATTGACTGAGATTAAAATTCTCATTAGGTGGCCACTTTATCAGAAACACCCTCTCCATTAGGTCCAGATGGGTGGGGTCCTGAGACAACCAAGCTACATACAGATTTACTGTGTATGTTTACATTTACTCAGTGCTAGAAAAACAAGGCTTTGTGAAGTTCTGAAACCTTCTAGCAAAATGACTCCTTGTTTTGAAAAATCTTTACTTCACCCCGCATTTCTTCACATTTAGCTTCCAAAGATCCAGACTATCTAGTATTTTTAATGTTATATTAAGGAACAGTCCTCCAGGTTTCCTTAAGAACTTCCAAAGTCTCGGTCCAGACCCTGAACCTGATTAGTTTCAGAGGAATGTTTCAGAGGAGTAACGTACGAATGAATCATTAAAACATAAATTATTATTTATAGTACTGGTAGGAGCATTTGACACAGGTTCACCTTGGGGGTCAGCCTTGGGCATCAAACCACAAAACTATTCAGCTTTTCCAATCACTCTTTCCATCACTACAGTGATCTCCTGAGGCTCAGCAGTGGTGCTAGAGCAGCGAACACACACTGTGCACTAACAATGTCTCAACGTGTGGTACCACATGCTCAGAGCTGAGTATCATTACCTATTATTAGAGGTGGGCGACATATATCGATTTCATCAATTAATTCGAATGTACAGGTCAAGGCGATGTGGTTTTATGAAAATCAATTTTATTACTTATTTTACAAGCAAGCCCCAGAAGTGGCACTAATGTGATGCATCGTTCTACACGGGTAAATTAGCACGGCGTACCCAAACACTGTAGCAGTGTTTGTGCCCAAGAAAGGTCTTGCTACATCTATAATGTGGAATTGGTTCGGTTTTGTGCTGTCGGACACAGACCAATCAAGTACTGTGTCCAACAGCTTAAGCAGCGCAGCCACTCTGCGTCCTCTGGACTAGACGACTCTCTGCAGTGTTAGCCATGTTAGCTAGCATTAGCCATGTTAGCTAGCTGTGCCGATTCAGAGACCGTGTAGAACGCTGGTACTGTTTCTGTACTTGCAGATTAAGAAGGCCACCGTGCTGTTTGTGTGTCTAGAGTGAAGTATCTCCACACATGTGATGTGTCATACGCAAAAGTGCTGTTTCTTATTTGTAGTGACACAGAAGAGCCGACTCCCATCGAGTGAGAGTCGCTCCCCACTTTTTTCCTTTTGCTGCTCAGCTCTCTCTCAGTGGCTTAGATCTGTCAGTGAGTGAGTGAGACAGTAGACAGCGGTTAGAAGGACAGTGCAAGTGCGTCGCAAAAACACAAATATGACTGACACCCATAAACAAAGCATCATCTGGCTGCAGCTTAAAGATTTTGTGAATAGCAGAGCAGAGTGCCTTTGCTGTAAAATGAAAATAAGAGTAAGTGCAGGTTCCACCACAAACCTGTACAGACACATCAGAACTGTCCATCCCACTGTGCAGTTGAACACACTGTGTGGTTACTGAGTTTGGTTCTGTTTTGTTTGCAGTGTTAAATTAAAATTAAAAGTTTGAATATTAAAATATTAAACAAAAGTCAGAATGCCTGCTTTTGTAACATCATAAATACACAAAACTAGGCAATTATAAGGCTTCTCATAAAAACACAATGTAAAAGGGTTTATCAACACACACTGCATTCATATTCACCAAGTTAGGCTAGAATATGAGGCTACAGATGATAAACTAAGAGCCGTTTGGGAGCCAAAATAATTTTATAAAACAAAATAAAGTTGAACCATTTATTTGTCATCTGTAGTTTGTCGGGTTGTTGAACTGCATAAACAGGGTCTCTCGCAGCGCGCCATCGCTGCTGAGGTGGGACGCAGTAAGACAGTCATTTGGAATTCCTTAAATGATCCTGAGGGTTATGGAACAAAAAAGTCAAGTGGAAGACCCAAAAAAATTTCACCAGCACTGAGCCGGAGGATCCAATTGGCTGTCCGTCAAGACACTGGACGATCCTTGACCCAAATTAAGGGCATTACTGGTGCCGACTGCAGCACCATAACCATCAGACGGCATCTGAGACTGAAGGGCTTCAAAAACAAAAAACGTCTTCAAAGGCCTCATCTCCTTGAACGCCACATCACATGCCACATTTACCACATCACATATTCGCGGTTTTTCACTATACAGGGGTGCTCCTGGAAACTGTATCTCCTCTTGATAGCATTCCTCCACAGGGTGGCACTGGACCTGGTTTTTCTCTGATGTTAATGTTAAAGGAGGTCAGAATGTGTGAGACGCTGCAGAGACTCCTGTACTGAACATCTGATTTACAGTGGAAGATCCCATAATATTGCATAAAGAACAAATATCATAGTAACATATGGCCATCTCCATGGAAACTCCCATCCCTATAAGTAAGCGCTACTAGTGAGGGGTTTCTGATAAAGTGGCCATTGTTGTGGCTGATAAAACTCACATTATCACATCATTACCATGACAGTCATGGCCACTTTATCAGAAACATCTATAAGGCAGGACTTTCCAATAAGGTCACCAGTCAGTTAGGGAACAAGTTGGGTTTCTAATAAAGTAGTCACTCAGTGTATTTATATTAAACCCACTGTCCCGAAGGAGCTGGAGGAGGAAATTTGAGGAACCTGTCCTCTTTCATATATAACACGTACCTTGTCCATGACCACAGCTCTGTCCCTCGTTGGCCTGGTACTCCATGCAGCCCGCTCGTTCCTCCAACGCCGGACAGGCCTGCCCAGCGTTTTGTGGTTTACTCTCGATGGAGCGTCTCCGAACGCGGTACGAAGGCCGGCAGGGTTGAGCGCAGCCGCTCCAGTGTGACCACTCGCTCACTACACACGGCTGGGCTGCGAGAAAAAACAACCATTTATTTTGTGTCTTTTGGCCACAAAATAAATTCAAAACGATTTATCTCAGTTGTAAAACACTGTATATATTATATAATCGACTAAATACAAATACTAAACCAGGACATTTTTGTTTTCAAAAAGGTTGTGGACATCTTCTGTCCAGTTCCAGATTTCTCCTGTATTCTTACATTTATTTAAAATTAACTTAATGCAAGATTAATAAGCCAAACCAGGTTCTGGCTGATTCCTTCAAATTACAGCAGATTTAGACATGGTTCTGAGTACTATTTCTAATATTAGTGAGTTCTGAGTAAATACTCCACAATCAGAACTGACTCCAGCAATCAGAACTGAAACTAACGAGTTACATGACTGATCTTTCCGTGCCCCGTCTACAAACATCCACAGTACCAGCTGAGGAGCAGGTCTGTGGGCGGAGCCTGGAGAGGTCAGTTATCACATGTCTGGTGGTTGGTTAGAGTTGCGTAACGCTCAGTGTTCCGGTGTGAATGCGGTTATGTAATCAGAGGCGCCCTGCTGTTGCTGACCGTGCTCTGCCTGTCCCACAGGAATTCTGCCCCAGTTTATCAGCTCCTGCTTCTGCTGCTTCACTGAACTTTACTGCTGTGCTGGTCTAGACCACAAAGGGGGTGTTTTTGAAGATATGGTACAGTTCAGACTGTGAGAACTTTATACTTTTAAATCTATACACAGACTGTCCAGACCTCATACCTTCACTCAGTGTCCAACAAATCCCCACATAAACTCCAATGACCCGCCAGAACCATGAATGACCCCCACAGGACCACCAGTGACCCCACAGGACCACCGGTGACCCACACAGAACCATCAGTGACCTCCATAGGACCACGTGTGATCCCGCAAAAGACCACAGTGACCCCCACAGGACCACTAGTGACCCCTACAGGATCAGAACGATCCACCTCCCAAATCACACCTGCTCACTGCTGCTCACATGCCAAAGATGAGACAGTTTGAGAGGCTCAAAATAATGTTTTTTGTACCAACGAGGTGATTCAAAGCAAAACAGAAAGAAATGAGTGGGGCTCAAGACTTGTGCACGGTACTGTATGTGGGCGGAGCCAGGGCAGGTGATGGTCTTACCTGAGCATTCGGCCGGGTAATCGAAGCAGCAGTCTTTAGATCTCACACAGTTTTCATCGCAGTAACACGTCCCGTAAACACGGTCACTCCTCCAGTCCACCAAAGAGCAGGTCAGATCCGTCCCTGGGCAGCACTGGCCCAAACACCCCCCCTTCACAGAATGTAAGGGTCCAAACACAGCGGCCAGCAGGACGGAGGCCCAGCCAATCACTGCAGACCAAACCATAGTGTCCAGAAAACAGGGGAGGATAGGGGGGCCTCAACACTCCCGTCTAAAAAACAATAACAGTGTGTGTGTGTGTCCTCCTCCCTGTGTCTGGTTTCCCATACACACAATCTAACTGGTCCAGTTCTGCCAGTTGTTGGGATTGGTCAGTCCAGGAGAGGGTGTGGTTTCCCACTGGACTCTGTGTGATCTCCACTGTGAAAACAAAATGTATGATGTCAGTGATGAATATGTACATATCACAATACAATACGTAACTGTAACACCTTTGAGCATAGTACTTATTAAAGGACTACAGCATGTCTTGTGTTTTAAATAAGGAAAATAAATTAAGGAAGTAAATAAAGTAAAATGAGTAGTAAGTGATGTGACAAAGTAAGTGATGGTGTAAAAACTGTGTTCAATAAAAGTAAATCAGATCTAAACAAGCAAGTAATGACCAAGTAAAGTAAATGAAGTGAATAAAGTATAATGACTAAAGTGAGCAAAATGTGTAAAGTAAGGACGGTAAGTAAAGCAAACAGGTAAAGTCAGAAAATGACTACAGTGAGTAAAGTGAGTAAAGTAAGTCAAAGTAGTAAAGCAAGAAGACAGAGTAAATAAAGTAAAATGAGTAAAGTGAATTGGGTGAATAAGTAAAATTAGTAACATGAGTAAAGTAGAGTGAGTAAAGTTAGTAAAGGTGAGTAAAGTGAGTAAGGTGAGTGAGCAAAGTAAGGTGAGTAAAATGAGTGAAGTGTGTTTGGGCTGAAAGGGCTGCAGTGACTCACCTGTTTGTGCAGAAATCACTTACAGTGTTTGGCTGAAATAAAGCTCCATTCTGATGCTCAGTTCTCCACTGCAGAAACACACACTGTTACTCCGTACACCTCACTCTACAGAGAGAGAGGGAGAGAGAAAAAGACAGTGAGGGAGAGAGGGAGAGGGAGAGAGAGAGGGTGGGTTTTGGGTGTGAACACTAATTCTCTGTCCTGTTTGTCTTTCCTTCTTGCCTTCTTTCTTTCCTTTTCTACCATTCTTTTGCTTTTTCTCCTTCACTGTCCTCGACTTTCTCTCTGATCAGTGAGGAATGTGGCTCAGTTCCAAAGTAGTTCCAGTAAAGAAAGCTGGTGTTGGGGGGCTGTCTAATTGTAAATCACTTTCACTAAGTAAGAGTCTGGGCCGTTTCCTCATCTGATTAGAAGGAAAAAATAACTTAATGAGCTTAACTTAACTTTTTTGCTTTCGGATTTAACACAAAACAGTTGTTTATTCCTCCATGAGAAATTAAGCACGTTAACAGTTACCCCGCTAATGTCTGACATTTTGCTAACACAGATATTTCTGAAATGTGGTTTGTTGGTCAACTTTTCTTCTGAAATGTGGCTTGTTGACCAGTTAATTATTTTTTTTCTAGCTCACTTATATTCGGAGATTTTGCTGAATTGTAGCATTTTGCTAAGAAATTAGCGTGTTAGCTAACTTCTGAAATTTTAGTTGAAATGTGTCTCGTTAACCTCTCCTTCTTGGTTCTTGTTCTTCTGAAAAGCTCTTTATTTGAGCTTATTTTTTTCTACAGCGCCCTAAGGAATTTCATGAGTGAGAAAGAGCTTCAGCTTCTCCCTCTCGCTCCCTGTCTCTCTGTTCTTTCTCCTGCTCTCTCTCACACACTTTCACTCTCTCGGTATCTCTCTCTCATCCACTCACACACACCCTCTCTTTCTCTCTGTCTCTCATTGGACAAAAGTATTGGGACGCCCGACCATTACACCAACAGGGACTTTAATGACATTGCATTCAAACCCATAGACTTTAATATGGAGTTGGTCCCCCTTTACAGCTATAACAGCTTCCACTCTTCCTGGAAGGCTTTCCACAACATTTTGGAGTTTCTGAGGGAATTTGTGCCCGTACATTCTGTAGAGCATTTAGGCACTGATGTTGGACGAGAAGGCCTGGCTCACAATCCCTGTTCCAGTTCATCCTAAAGGTGTTGAGGTCAGGGCTCTGTGCAGCCAGTCAAGTTTCTCCACACCGAACTTATCCAGCCATGTCTTTATCATGTCGAGATCTGAAAGCTTGGCAGAAATGCAGTTGTTATACCATGACTGGACAGTGAACAATCAGAGTAGAGTTTAGAGAAGGTCACATCAGGACTAGAAGCTTGTGTCCCAAATTGTCGATGCTGTCTCATGACCCTTGGAAGCAGTGACCTGTGGACATACTTCATATTGTTAGCTACATTAGTCTCGTAGCTCCAGGGCTAAACTAAAGAAAGAAAGTTCAGACACCAAACACCTCGCTGCTGCTCTATATTTTATTTACTTTGTTTTATTTACTTTGTTTTATTTACTTTTTACTTTGTCTGATTTCCTTCACAGCGTTGGTGAGAGGAACTAAGAGGCTCTCCTCAACCCCCCCAGTCAGGCTCCTTGTGTCTCTGAGTGTTTATATGGATGTTGATGATGGTAAAATAGTGAATCTGAAGTAAATCACTATTTTACACAACAATGCCCTGCATGTATCCCTCCACCATGAATGGGTTTAGTTTTAGGACCAAAATCTTCTAAGAACAACGTCTCAGGCGTCAGGCGGCACAACCAGAATCATTTAATGGAATAACTTTTGGTGAGGAGCTTTTAGAGGCAGATGTCTGGTTCCATTAACCTCCACTGTGAACAGTTCTGCTCCTCTAGACATATGGAGGACACATTTGCACCACATAACACAGCAGTTTAAGTTTCATCAATTCCATAAACCCATTTGTGCCATGATGTCCTATTTAAAATACAGATAAGTCCCTCCTAAATATAATGTAGATTTAATACTCAATTAAGGGCCCCAGTTTAACCTAAAGGGCCACGTTGTACCTTTGAGGGAACATTCATGCTGTTTAGAAAGTATTTTTTTTTGTTCACAATTAATGATTTTGTTTACATTTAACTTTAAGCGGGAGTTGCCATGGAGACGTCGAAAGGTTACTATGAAAATATTTTTCCACGATACAATATTATCAGTTCTTCCTCTGTAAATCAAACGTTCAGTACCGAAGGCTCTGCAGTGTCTCATACACTCTGACCTTCTTTACTATTAAAATGTCAAATAAATAAATATTGACACTTGTTTCTACTCTAAAATATGTTTAGGTATTTCTTTGAATAAGTAATTTAAGCTACATTCATGTGGATTTATTACTGTAAAGCAGCTGTTTTTATTATACAAGCCCATACTAGCTATTGTTTCTGGGTTGAGATTGAAAAAAGTTTGATAGAAATATCAAATAATCAGGAAAATACAGTGTGGAGCAGAAGAATCTGAGCTGTTGTATGTGTCTCTAGCCGAGCTGAGCTGAGGGAGCGGGGCTGAAATGATAAACCGCTTGTGGGATGGTTTACAGCAGCCCTTTATTAAAGGTCTCTTTGTTTACTGTTTGTTCCAGGTCATTTTGCCTCACTAAACTTGAAAGACTGGAAAAAAACAAGCTGCCTGAATAAAAGTCCTTCAGTGAGTCTGAACGGTCAGTTTCAGGGTCAGAGAACCTCAGAAAACACAAACAACCCAACAATGTTAAACTGTACAACTGTATATAACGCCCTGTAGAGGTTGTATCTTCAGAATTGAAGCCCCACCATTTCTTTCTGGGGCCTCTCATTCACACTGACTGGGGCTCATATCATGCAAAATAAATAAATAAAATTACGGGCTGCTGTAAACCAGCCCACAAGCGGTTTATTATTTCAGCCCCGCTCCCTCAGCTCAGCTCAGCTCAGCTCAGCTACAGACACACACAACAGCTCAGATTCTTCTGCTCCACACTGTGTTTGCCATCTTAGGGAGTTTTTCCTTGCCACTGTCGCCGTCACCCTTGGCTTGCTCATCAGAGACATTTCATTCACACACATCCACACACAAAAATATATCTCATTTTGTGAAGCTGCTTTGCGACTATATAAAAAAAGCGCTATATAAATAAAATTGAATTGTTTTCCTGATTATTTGATACTATCAAACTTTTTTCAGTCTCAACCCAGAAACAATGGCTAGTATAGACTTGTATAATAAAAACAGTTGCTTTACAATAATAAATCCACATTAATGTAGCTTCAACTACTTCAAAATAAATAAATAAAATAAAATTACAAACCATACCAGGCACTCCCCAGCCCACACAGTAATGTCACAAAAAACAACACATTTACATATATCCACCTATTCTGCCTACAGTAGTTTAGCCCTGCCCACTCACACTGAGTGAGGAGTTTCAGTTCCAACTGCTATTTTTTTAACAAGGTGCAATAAAGATCAGCCAATTAGAACATAATTGATTTACATATGCCAGCCTTAAAGGCACAGTAACAAAAACAGCCTGTCTTTTATTAAAAGCTCTCTGTAACATTAACAGTCAACACGACAAATAAACAAAAGGCTGATACCTTGAATTTTCTGGTAAATTTAAGTGTCCATCTGAGAGGGAACAGTTTAAGCCGCGGCAGGACGTTAGCGTTAGCCATGTTAGCTAGCAGTGCCTTGTCAGATGGTCTTGCAGAACACCAGTACTGTGACCGTACTTTAACACTGACTTGCAGGTTGTGCAGGTCTCCGTGCTGGTTGTGTGTTTAGAGTGAAGTATCTCCACACATGTGGTGTGTGTGTGTGTCTGCTGCCGTGTCTCTTGCCTTGTTGTTGTCTGTGTTTACCTTTCCCTCTAAGCGGCAACGGGACCACTTTTATGAAGGGATTACAATAATTGGTTAATTTAGCTGGTACTACTGAAGGGTGCAGGGTCATCTGCACCAATGTTCCTCCACAGTCAGATCTGTCTTGTTTTGGCGGTTAAATCCTTTTTGATCAGGATTCCTGCCTTTTGTTCTTCTTCAGATTTTTTATCTTCTCCTGACGCACCGTTTCCTCTTCTAGTGTGGTGATTTCTGAAAGTCTCTGGATGAACAATGGCTGAGCCCCCAAAACAGGATCAGGATACGGCTTAGCTTCAAAACAAACAAAAACATCTGAAGCATGCAAGAATATCTAGGGGAACAAAAACTACTTCATTCTAGGGTCCCAGCTACGCAGTTCTAGGGCCTAAATCATGCAAAACAAATGTTCCTTCCTTTGCTATTTAGCACATAAACAGTAGAACGTAATGCTCCAGTGTTTCCAGCACTAGTTCTTCCGCATGTTACTGATGAAAGTTTGTGTATCAGTTAGGGGTGTAATGGTTCACCTTTTTCCATTTACCATTGCTTGGAATCCCGTGTCTCAGGCACATTTAATCTCGGTCAGAATCTCACAGTTCAAACTCACGTGAACTAAACTAAAATCCCATGGCTTAAGCGCACCTAACCTCAATTGGAATCCTGTCTCTCCAGTACATACAAAACTCATCAGAAACTCAACAAAACTCAGTTAGCCTCAATCAGGACTTCATGGATTAAGTTAATCTAATCAGAATCCCATAGCATTACACCTAAATAGGAATCCAGTTGCTCAAGCACATTCAACCTTGATCAGAATCTTATAGTCCAAACTCACCTAACCTCAAGCTTGATCAAACTTGATCAGAATTTCATGGACTGAGTTCATTTAAACTCAACCAGAATCCCATAGTTAGAAATCACTTAACTTAAACTGAAATCCCATGGTTCTAGCTCACTTAACCTTGATCAGAATCTGTGGTTCTAGCATGATTAACCTTGATCAGAATCTTGTGATTATATCACATTTAACCCTGATCAGAATCCCATAGTTCTAGCACACTTAACCTTGATCAGAACTTTGATTAACTGATTAGAGCAGCGCAGGCTCCAGGACCCCGCCCGACCCTGGTTAAGGACAGGTGGACCACAGAATTCAGTTTTGGTTCACCAAACAGTAATGAACCTACCTGTGCTATTAAATACAGCAGGGAGGAGATTACGCACTCGGTTATGTATCTTCAACCTGCAGAAATAAAAATCCATTTCCAACCAGCTGAGAATATTAATTTTTAGGTTTTGTTTGAGAGGCGCTGTGCTGGGTGTGGTTCCCTGGGTCACCTGTCTTTGAAACTCTGAGCGAAAATGACTGATCTCCTTGCCCCGACAGGTGGCGTGGTGACCGTTAACAGAACTGATGAAACTGACGGGAGGTCAAATCCCCCACAGGACCTGAAGACAGCGCACAGAACAATCATTTATTCAACCATGTTTATTTTACTGATTCATTTATTTAACATTCATTTACTAAAGAGAGTTCTTACACCTTATATCACACCATGTAATGACTAACTGCTGTCTCTTCTACAGAATGTACATACAAACCCAAATGTGCACAGCTGCGTGATTCTGTTGGGCTGCTGTTTCCGATGAGAGAATCTGTTTAAATTGTGGGATGGATGTACCGGGTAATCCTGAGACAGAGGAGGCAGGACGGGATTCCTCAGCGCTTCGTCTGTTCGGACAGATGTGACAAAAATCATGTGAGGTCTGTAATTAACACCAGTACAAAAATCTCTCATTTAGAAACAGTTCAAACATTACTTTGCTCAGTTAAATAAACAATTCCTTTACTGGTTTCACTTAAAAGCTCTAAATTATGGCATTTTCACTTTTTTTGACTTTTCAGTTAAAAACACTATTTTTTACTTTTTTTAAGAATGAAGCCTGAAATTTCTCTTCAGTCACAAACTAAGAACATCTTGTTTTCTCTCAAAGGACTGATGTAGACGTATCTTACTACTTATAATCTCTTAACAATAACAACATCAAAAGGAAATGCTCATTTTTATTCAAAACACTCCATTTAAGGTGGAACAGAATGTATTAGTGGGACTGATTATTTCGGACAAGTCCTCCAGACTTATTTTCTCAGTTGTTAGATCAGATACACATTTTAAGTCACTGCTCGATCAATGATTAAGACTTCATGCAGACATTTTCTTTACTTTGGCTTTAAAGTGTAGTCTCTCTGAACAGAACCCCCTCCAACATTTCCATGTTTATGGCTTTGACTGATCAGAACCACTTTACTGGAAAAGTACTTCTGCATTTATGAGGAATTTGTCTTCCTTTGGAGTGGCTACATAACAAATGGTTGATATTTACACTGGTCCAGATATTTATACTGATTGAAATTAAAATTCTTATCATTATACTGATACATATTTATACTAATATGGATATTGATCAGTGTTCTCTTTAACAGCATGTTTAAACTCACTCTGTTCCCTCCAGACACAAAAACACACATCTACAAATGTCACACTCACACTGACCCAGATGTGTTTATTTTGTTTTGTGTAAGACGGAGAGAAACGCAGGAGAGATCGAGAGACATGAAACGCCAAAATGAGCCTCATTCCAGTGACTGTTAAATGACAGTTTGTGCTCACGAAGAACAGGTTGTAATACACAGAGTCTACTGGATAGATCATCCAACTCTAGTGTGAACGTAGTTTTAAGACGCACCTTTGAAATGATTTTGGTGGTGGATCCCATTCCTCCATCTCTTATCAAACAGAAAGTGTCGTCCACACTCGTCGCTGTCAGTGCTTTCTGAACTCAGTCTCCTTAATACTGCAAAATCTTCAGCTAAAAGAGAGAAAAGACAAATAGTTTATACCAGTGTCCTCAAGCCCTCCTCTTGAAGATCTGCTCTCCTGCTGTGTTCAGCTTCAACCTGCATCTCACACACTGACTCCGCCCCCTTACCGCTCCAGCCAATCAGGGCCTTCTGAAGTTCATTATCCAGAGCAGGTGCTGCAGATTGTGGCTGGAAGCTCTCAGGAAGGAAGAGCTTCAGGAGCAGGACTGGAGACGCTGGTTTATCCAGAGCAGCAAAATGTGCAGAGATCAAAAACCAGTTTCACCGATCTCTGCTATTTGTCGTGTACAAAAAAAAAATGCAGAAATTGGGACAGAATCTACCTGTGTTAGAAAAATATGTCTTGCATTTAACTTAAATTTATTTTTATAAGTTTAAGAATGAGAAAAAAGACAGCATTTTAGCATCCCCTCAACATTCCACTCTTCCAGAGAGATAAATGTATTATTAAATATCGGTTTAAAATATCAGTCAAATAAAAATGTTTCTGATATCATCATTTTTCCTTCAAGTAAAGAATCTGCTTATTGCAATATGATTCAAGTATCATCAGGAATCTCTAGTGTTTCAACAGGACTCATTTTACTGCATGAAAAAATACTGATTTAGACCCCAATTTCACATCTTATAAATCCTTATATAGTTCTCAACAGATCTGCACACAAATAATATTCATACAGCTCATACTCTAATGCCAGAGTACTTTTCCAATAACATGATTACTAGGCTAATTATTCATTCATCAATAAATATGTGTTGGAAGAATTGTTCTTTTTAAGTTTCACCTATATATCATCCTTATGTATAATCTTCTCTTCATAATCAACCGTCCACAATGTATCTCATGTGTGATATGACAATGTGTGTGTAGTCATATCCAAAGGGAAATGTTTTTTGGGAGGACTCTCTCTGCTTGCAGGAAGAATGTGGTAAAGGACATTGCGACCTGGCCTGGGATGTTGGGATGTAATCGAGTCCTCCTTATTTGGGTTTCTCATGCTCTAGATTGATTACAGGCAACGCTTAAGACAAACAACCATGAACAGTTGTCACGTACGCATGACATATATAAGGCAAAGATAGACTAGTGGACTTTGAATTCCTCTGTAAGACTTTGGTCTGCTGTGTGACTTGTTCCCTTGCTGCAAGAATAAAACCACCTGTTCATTTTGACTATGTCTTGTGGTGAGCAACAAGAGTCCTTTGGAATTTCCGTGACAATATGGAAATACTGGACAGGGTTCTGTTCAAAGACACTACTACAAGTTATTAGCCCTGTAAATATTCTCCATTCCACCTTAAATTGAGTATTTAGGTGCATTTTTTCCTACTGAGGTTACTGTTGAGAAATTATAAATAGCAAGATACATCTACATTAATCTTAATTCATTCCTACAATAGTGAGTGAATATGTGTTTTTATCAATAAAAGACCAAAACACCCTACAAGCACTAGGCCGTCAGTCCACAGGTCAGTTCAGGTACTGAGAGAGGAATGATCCTGTCCCCTCCGACCGTCCGGATCCCTGCGCTGCTGCCGGAGCGAACCAGAGAATCCTAACGGTCGGAGCCCAATCCCGGACCAGACTTCACCCTCAGGATCCGACAGACCCTGCAGTTTACAGCTCAACCGTTTTCTCCTGTTTACTCACTTTTGCTGCCGAGTTCAGATTTTCTGGGCGTGATGACGGTGAATCTGAACCTCGAGATGTTTCTCCTCAGGTTCGGAACACAGCTCCGGGTTGTCTGCTCCTGCTCCGAGAGGCTCGACGCTAAAACTCGCATTTCTGCTCTAAACTCTCTGTCGGCTCGTGTAAACCAGTATTATCCCCCACATTTTACTCTTTAAACTGTAACTCTGAACTCCTATTTCTATTTTAGATAAATTAACTAATTTACCTGCTAATTTCTCGTTAGCTGCGTGTTTACACTGAGGAGCTGCTGTTGCCTAGCAACCAGCGCCCGCCATGATCCCGCCCGTATTCAGATCAGCCCCTTCACTGGAAAAGTACTCTGGCATTGGAGTACGTACGAGCTGTTGAAAATATAGGGGGTACTGATGAGGGGAATGAAGGCAGATGCTCCATATTTGTGTGAAGATCTGTTGGCTTAATAATAAATATATAAACATTTATAAGATGTGAAATTTGAGTCTAAATCAGTCCTGTTGAAACACTAGGGATTCCTGATGATACTGGAATCATATTGGAATAAGCAGATTATTTACTTGTAAATATTAAATATTAGTATTACTTGAAAATATTGATATCAGACAGACGTTTTTATTAGCCTGATATTTTAAACCGATATTTAATAATGCATTTATCTCTCTGGAAGAACAAATGTTGAGGTGATGCTAAAATGGTGTCATTTTTCTCATTTTAAATTTATTTAAAAAAATAAAATTCTAACCCAATCTGCATTCCCAATATCTGCATTCTATGTTTTTTTTTTGTACAGGAAAAATGTCAGAGATCGGTGGTCCTGGTCCTGAAGCTCTTCCTTCCTGAGAGCGTCCAGCCACAATCTGCAGCACCTGCTCTGGATAACGAACTACAGAAGGCCCTGATTGGCTGGAGCGTTAAGGGGGCGGAGTCAGTGTGTGAGATGCAGGTTGAAGTTGAACACAGCAGGAGAGCAGAGATCTTCAAGAGGAGGGCTTGAGGACACTGGTATAAACTATTTGTATGTCTTTTCTCTCGTTTAGCAGATCTATCAGGATTAAGGAGACAACTCAGAAAGCACCGACAGCGACGAGTGTGGACAACACTTTCTGTTTGATAAGAGATGGAGGAATGGGCTCCACCACCAGAAGTGCGTTTACACTGGAGCTGGATGATGTAACCACTATAGACAGGGGTTGACTTTTTTTTTTTTGCTGTAGTACTGTAATGAGTACCTACATTAATGAATTGGTACGCACCTAAATAAAAAAAATTTTCACCTTACCATGGGCGCTGGAACCATTACAACACCACCCCTGCCCCGCCCCTCGAGTTCAGGCAGCAGCTCTCCACGGTACTTTGGGCTGATTCATGTATGCGTTGTACTGTTTGTTGAATCTATTCAAATAACTGTACATTTATTCATTATACTGCACTAGGACTCGTCTCATTTACTCATCTGACTACACGAAAAGGACTGAGGTAGACAATTTCTACATCTTCTAAATGTGTGTTTATTGACAGATAGGCACACAAAATCAATCAGCATCTGCCCACAACCCCCACATCAGTGAATCACTCAGTTTTCAGATTCTCAAAATCAGATTCTGTTCAAAAAGACTACACTTTAAAGCCACAGTAAAGTAACTGAGGTCTTTCGCTCTCTCTCTGTAGAGTGAGGTGTATGGAGTGACAGTGTGTGTTTTTGCAGTGGAGAACTGAACGCCAGAATGGATCTTTATTTCAGCCAAACAAATGATGTTTTTACAGCCAAACTGTAAATGATTTCTGTACAAACAGGTGAGTCACCGCAGCCCTTTCAGCCCAAACACACTTTACTCACTTTACTAACGTTACTTATTCACCTCACTTGCTGCTCTCACTCATTTTATGCACTTTACTTACTTTACTCGCTTAATTGACTCACTTTACTCACAGTGGTTATTTTCTCTCTTTACTTATTCACTTCACTCACCTTACTATCTTTACCTAATGTACTCACTTTACCAAATAACTTTACTAATTTTACTTGATTTACTCCCTTTACTAATTTTACTTACCTTACTCACTTAACTCACTGTTTTCATTTGCTCTCTTTACTTATTCATTTCACTTACTTCACTCACATTACTAACTTCAAGGTGATCACTGTTTCAAAGCAAATAAAGGATGGTGTTGCCTGGCACTCTTCATGAGAAAGAACAAGAACGCCTGTGACTTCAGCTTTTACTCTAGCACTCTGTATTAAAATGCTTCTGAAACCCTTGTGCCAAGTTCCATAACCCCTGCTGGTCATCTCTCTGGAAGCCCCGGGGGGGGCGGGGGGGAGCCTCACATCTCACATACCTCCACCCCTCACCATGACATGAAGACCCTGCTCAGGATTTGAACCAACAACCTCCTGATAATGGAGGCATGGCTTATACCTGTAAGCCACAGGATCTCACGCTCACAGCTGCTGTTTTGGGACATTTGTCTTTCAGATTCCTAGTGAAGAGTTTCAAAGGAAACTTAAACAGTTTGCATTGAAAGCGCAGGATTCAAACCTGGAACCTCATATGTGTTGGTGCCATGCTTATACCACTGAGCCACAGGAATTTAATTCAGTTTTTTTTTTGGACATGTCTTTTAGATTCATAGTGAAGACTTTCAAAGCAAGCATAAAGCAGGTACATACACAAGGCTTGAACCAAGAACATACTGTGTGTTGACACAGCACTTATACCAGTAAGCCACAGGATCTCACGCTTGCCTTTGCTTTTTTGGACATTTGTCTTTAAGATTCCTAGCAAAGCCTTTCAAAGCAAACTTTAAACAATCACTCTGTACAGAGTTTGAACCAGGAACTTTTGTATGTTGGTGCCATGCTTATACCACTGACTCACACGCATTTGTCTTTTAGATTTATAGTGAAGGCTTGCAAAGCAAACTCCTGAGCTTTCCTGAGCCTTGCTCGGCCTGACCTGCGAGTATTCTTTACTTAGTTTCTCTCAACACCTCATTTTTTTATTTTAGAGCAAATTATTCTTAAAACAGGTGGGTTTTCTCACTTGATCTGGCCAACTCTTCCTAACTCACCTGCTGTGACAGGAAGGGACAATCTGACACGCAAACACACCAAAGTCTGTTAACAAGCCAAATGTGCAACAACACACTGTTGTTGTGTAAGGACCATTGATTCTGGTGTGAAACCAAATGAACATCACGTTTACTGGTTTTAAGTTGCTGTGAAGGCCTTACTATTGTGCACTGCATGGACACTTTGATGGCCAATCAGATGTTCAACAAATATCTGTGTGTCAGTTTGTGGACACAAACTCCTGTGGCTCTATGGGATAAGTGATGGTTCAATATGCAGAAGGCTGTAGGTTCAAACCCTGCATAGGGCAACTTTTAAGTTTGCGTTGCAAGGCTTCCCTTGGAATCTGAAAGACAAATGTCCAAAAAAGGTAAATGGCACTTGAGCTCCTGTGGCTCAGTGGTATAAGTGATGCAACAGCATGCAGGAGGTTCTTGGTTTGAGCCCTGACCATGTGACTGTTTTGGGTTTGCTTTGAAAGTCTTCACTTGAGTTCTGAAAGACACATGTCTAAAATAAAGCACTGTGTTCAAAGCCCTGTGGATCAGTGGTATACATTGTGTGTTAATCATCAAGAGGGTGGTGGTTTGAACCCAGGGTGATCGTTTTAAGTTTGCTTTGAGAGGCTTCACTATGAATGTGAAAGACAAATGTCCAAAAAAACCAAACTTGTGTGTGAGACACAATGGCTCAGTGGTATGAGTGGCTCATGACCCCCAACAGTCGAAAGGTTTCTGGTTCGAACCCAAACAGGGTGACTGTTTTACCTGTACTTTGAAAGGCTTCACTAGGAGTCTGAAAGACAAATTTCCAAAAACAGCAGCTGTGCATGTGAGATCCTGTGGCTTACTGGTATAAGCCATGCCTCCATGGTCAGGAGGTTGTGGGTTCAAATCCTAAGCAGAATCTCCATGTCAGTGCACTCATGGTGAGAGGTGGTGGGGGTGGAGGAGGTATAGGAGATGGGGGAGACGTGAGGCCGTCTCCCCCCTGGGGTCTCCAGAGAGATGACCAGCAGGGGTTATGGAACTCAGCACAAGGTTTTCAAAAGTTTTTATTATTAATGGCACAAAGATTGGTATTGGAATGAAAGACCACTGAAGTAACAGCCTTGCACCGGTGCTTGTGCTGCTTCTTCTTTTTCTTTCATCTTCCCTCCCATGAAGAGTGCCAGCCTTTATCTGTTTTGAAAAAGTGATCACAGAACCAGTTTTCAATTACAGTTAGGTAAAATTAGCATAAAAAGCAAGTTTGTAAAATGCAGTTAGTGTGAGTAAATCAAGTGAGCAAAGTAAACAAGTAAGTACAATCAGTAAGTTGTTGAGTAAAGTGAGTATAGTGAGTAAGTCAAATTAGTAAAGTAGGGTGAGTAAAGTGAGTAAGATTAGTAAAGTAAGGTGAGTAAAGTGAGTAAGATGAGTAAAGTAAGGTGAGTAAAGTGAGTAAGATGAGTAAAGTAAGGCGAGTGAGTAAGGCGTGTTTAAGGTGGGTAATGTATGTATTTGGGTAACATGAGTAAAGTGAGTGAAGTGAGTGAGCAAAGTAAGGTGAGTAAAATGAGGAAAGTGTGTTCAGGCTTAAAGGGCTGCAGTGACTCACCTATTTGTGGAGAAATCATTTACAGTGTTCCGCTGAAAAATGCTGGCGTTCAGTTCTCCACTGCAGACACACACACTGTTACTCTGTACACCTCATTCTACAGAGAGAGAGCGAAAGAGAAAGACCTTAGTTATTTTACTGTGCCTTTAAAGTGTAGTCTCTTTGAACAGAACCCCCTCCAGTATTTCAATGTTTCAGGTTTTGACTGATCAAAACCACTTTACTGGAAAAGTACTTTTGCCTTTATGAGGAATTTGTACAAATTCAGAGTATAAGCTGGAAGAAAATTGAATGATGCCCTGATGTGGGGGTTGTGGGCAGATGCTGATTGATTTTGTGTGTATATCTGTGAATAAACACACATTTATAGTCCTTTTGTGTAGTGAAATGAGTAAATGAGAGGATTCCTAGTGCAGTAAAATGAATAAATGTAGTTATTTGAATAGATTCAACACAATCAGTACAGCCCAGAGTGCCGTGGAGTGCTGCTGTCTGATCCTCTAACTCGATTCAGGAGTCAGGGGTGTTAAATGAAGCAGGACTCTCAGATCTCTGGTCAGATCTCTGTACTGTCCCACTACACACCTCACTCTTCAGACGAATAGTTAATACCAGCGTTCTCCAGCCCTCCTGAAGATCTGCTCTTCTGCTGTGTTCAACAAATTTTCAACACAACTCATTTTACTGCATGAAAAATACTGATTTAAACCCAAATTTCACATCTTATATAAATGTTTATATATTTCTCAACAGATCAACAGATTTCCACACAAATATATCAATCAGTTTCCCCACATCAGTGCATCCCTAAATTTTCTTACAGCTCATACTCTGTACTGCACTTGTTATATTATGGATCAAAAAAGACATTTTTCATGAACGCAAAACTTTAACAGTAAAGTGATTACTAATTATTCATAAGTCAATAAATATGGAAATGGGTTCCTGGAGAGGGTTCTGTTTAAAGATACATTTTAAGATCAAAGTAAAGGAAACCCTTTCTTACAGACTTAACAGATTATACAACAGTGACTTAAAATGTGTATCTTATCTATAAATGACAAACACCTCAGAAAATAAGTCTGGCGAACTTTTCAGTAGTTTTCAGCCCTGTGAATATGATCCGTTCCACCTCAAAATTAGTTTTCAGGATAAAAACGTGTATTGTTTTCTATTGAAATTATGGTTATTGAAGATAACACATATTAGGATACATCTACATCAGTCCTTTAATAGAAAACCATCCTGTTTGATGTTATTAGTTTGTAACTGAAGAAAAACGTTTATTTTGTGGAGAAAGCCTGGAGTCGCTGCAGTTCAGGACCAGTAGATGGCGCAAGCTGCATTCTTTAAAATAGTAATCAATAATGTTTCTAACAGAAAAAGTAAAACTAAAGTGGAAATGTAAGTGATTATCAGCCCTGTTAATACTTTCTGTTCCACCTTAAATTAAGTGTTTAGGTTAAAAATGTGCTTTTTCCTATTAATGTTACGGTTAGATTTTACATAGCAAGAAACATCTACATTGATACATCTAGAAACTTGCTGAAAGTCAACAGTGAGTTAAAATGTGTTTTTACCTATAAAAGACCAAAACTCCTCAGACACACCAGTCCGTCAGTCCACAGGTCAGTTCAGGTCCAGAGAGAGAAATGATCCCTGCGCTGCTGCCGGAGAATCCAGGCGGTCGAAGCCAAATCCCAGACAGGACATCACCCTCAGGATCCGGGAGACCTTGCAGACTCACTTCTGCTGCCGAGCTCAGACTTTCTGGGCGAGATGACGGCGAATCAGAACCTTGAGACATTTCTCCTCAGGTTCGGAACATAGCTCCGGGTTTTCTGTTCCTGCTCCTGCTCAGAAAGCCTCGACGCTAAAACTCGCATATCTGCTCTAACCTCTCTGTCGGCCCGTGTAGACCAGTATTATCTCACACATTTTTCTCCTGGCCGCTCTGTGGGGTTTTATAAATCTCTATATTAGGCAAATCAACACATTTTTCCTGCTAATTTAACGTTAGCTGCGTGTTTACATTGAGAAGCAGCACCTGCCATGATCCCGCGCGTATTCAAATCATTCCCGCTGTGTCAGCGCTCTGATTGGTTAATGGCTCATTCGGCTGACCAATCCAGTTACAAGTAGGCGGGACTTCATAGGGATAATAGAGACAGGTGTATGAAAATGTAAGAAAAAATAAACACATACCTGAATAAATGATTTTTCATATGTTGGATATTGGTGACTGATGTTGGGATTTTCCTTGCTGCCATAACATTGAAAGCTTAAAGGTGAGAGAAGACTGTACCAAGATATTTCATCTTTCCGGTATTTTGCTTATGCTTAAAGATAGACTTTGTGTAACTAAAATGAAAAGTGCTGCATGAATATGAATAATTTTTTTGTGATCAACGTTTTTTTTTTTTATTAAAGACAAAAGGTTAAATACATTTAGTGCAAACAGACCATGAGTGTGACAGAGTCTAAATGGTCACCAGATAATAAATGTACAGATTATTTAAATTAAATAAAATACAAACGTGGGGTGGGGTGGGACACACATATTATTATCAAAGATAGCAAAGAGGGGGTTAGACTACGGGGATACAGACATTATTATTATTATTATTATTATTATTATTATTTTTATTACCAATACCAATTTTTGCACTGTTGTGTTTACAACCACAAAATCCAAGATTCCAGATGACACAGGAGTTTATGAGGAGTTTGACATATAAAACAGCTTTTCACCTTTTTCCACCTGTGAAGAATGAGGAGCTCAGCAGTGAACAGGACAGAAATACACCTGATGGTTTTGTGTGTGATCGGAGTTATTTTTTAATAAAGATTTGCCCTTTAATTCTCCAGACCTCTAATCTTTCTTTTTCCGTGTGTTTGGTTTGTCATGAACCATCTGATCCGAAGAGCAGCCGACCGCAGCTTTGGGGGTGTAAGTAACTGTCTGTGATGGGCCATTGCACCCCAAAATGCCAGGGATGCTTTTTGTCCCAGTTCTGAGTGGATTATATTTATAGCATTTAGCAGATGCTTTTATCCAAAGCAACTTCCATTCCCTTACTACAGGGGGCAGTCTCCCTGGAGCTACGTGGGGTTAAGGGTCTTGCTCAGGAACCCAATGGTGGTATGCTGAAGGTAGGATTCGAACCCATGACTTTTTGGTCCAGAGGCAAGTATCCAACCCACTGAACTCCACCACCCCTCCTGACCTCCTGATGTTTCCTGAGCCCTGCTTGGCCCGGCCTATGACTATTTTTAGTTATTTCCCCCCAAATCCTCATTTGTTTGACATCAGGAAAAATTAATCTGTTCATTAGGAGAAAGGAGTGGAGTTCAAATATAAAAAAGAATAATAATAAAACAGATTGAACGTGTTTCAGTCCTGACCGCCAGGTGGCGATATTGTACGGCTTTTTTTCTCAATCTGACCTCTCAGGTCACCAACAGCTCCCACCAGACACAACCTGACCACTCGTGCTTATCAATATATTCATCATATTCATGTCAACATTCATCATGAATGATATTCTCTGCAGTTAAAGTCCAGTGTGAATTAAGGAAAATGTGCTGTTTGGTGAATAAATCTTATTTTGGTGCTGGATGGGGCGTCAGATTAAAGGAAAGTCCAGAATAAGATCTCCTCTGTCCTGTTTCTCCTAAACAGAACTGAACTCAGTTTAACATCAATCTGATATTCTGATCATTTTCTCCCACTTCTTAAATTCTGCTCCTGAGAAAGAGCTTCCTCTAATCTATGCCTGACCCCAGTTTAAGATCTTAAAATGAAATTTCTTTTCTCTCACTGCTCTGATCTTTATTCAGCTCAGATCATCAGATCTTCAGATCCAGAAGAAAACTTGAGTCTGAACAACATCTGAAATTTATCTCAGTGATCAAATTCAAAGTCAGATAGTATTGATCCCTAAGCCATGTAGCTGCTAGCCAGCTCAGTTAGCCGATTTGATACAGTGAGGTGTCTGTAATTTTAATTTCTAAACGTCTTTTTGTTTAGTGATAAGATAATGATCCACTGCTGCTATGCTGCTATCACTCGATATTGACGAGCCGCTATTAGCAGCGTGTTGACTGTAATGCATTAGAAGAAGTGTAGGGGGCGATATGGCTTCTACTGTTCTATACTGCTTTACAATATTCTACAATAGCCTATAATAATCTGTAATGATCTATAATGCCCTACAATACTCTATAATGATCTGTAGTGATCTATAATGCTCTATCATACTCTATAATAATCCAAAATAATCTGTAATGATCTATACTGCTCTACAATGCTCTATACTGATCTACAATGCTCTATACTGCTCTACAATGCTCTATACTGCTCTACAATGCTCTATAATGATCTGTAATGCTCTATACTGATCTATAATGCTCTATAATACTTGTACAGCGATCTAGAAAGCTCTAGGGTTTTAAAATAAATAAATAAATAAACAGAATCACAATTAAACAGTATCGGTTTAAATTATTAAAAGAAACGAGAGGCAGGGGATCACAGCCCCACTCCTGCTGAGTTGAAACACAGCTCTTTTCTTTGAAAGACTGAAGATAAAACAGTGGAAATGGGCAAATTAATGCCATTTAACTCAGGAGGCGTCCAGTCTTATCCGCTAAAGGCCCGGCGTGGCTGCAGGCGTTCCCTCCGACAAAGCAGGAGCTCACATGATTAACTGTCTGAAGACTGAGACCGACTGATTAAACCGGTAAAATTAAGAGACTCCTGTTTGTTTGGAAACTGAACCTGCAGCCAAATGGGCCCAAAACTGGAACCCCCTGAGTTAAACGCTCTGGCTGAAGGACGGCTGAGGGACATTCGGGTGAAGAAACAGAGCCTCCGGCGCTCCTTTAGCCCCACGGAGACGAGAGGCCGAGACAAACGGAGGTAGCAGGACGGATAATCGGTTTATTCTCAGATGATATGAACGGCTACAAATCTGGACGAATTTACTGTAAAACAGTAAAATTGCTGGACTCATGTTCAGCTGGTGGATGGAACTCATTCTAGATCACAATGTAGCAGTTTTTGTTTTCACATTTGATCATGAATATTGCTCTTCGTTCATTAGAAACTGACCACTTTCAAATCAGACCAGATCGTTTTATTAATACTGCGCAAAAGCTTGAGCCCCTCATCTCTTCATATTTTACTTTCTTGTGTGTTAATGTGTTCTTGAGGAACAGTTCTCCAGGCTTCCTGAAGGACCTCCAAAGACTCTCATTTCCAGTCCAGTCCCTGA
>JBBPCY010074130.1:0-30201 GCA_037974405.1 Brachyalestes nurse | reverse complement strand
AAAGGTAAACCCGTATTCGCCTCTTTTCAAGGTAAACCTGTCTTTTAATTTAAATTCCCCGCCGAGAAATGCAACTCCGAAGGTTACTTGAAAAAAGTATTGGGACACCCGGTTTTCGGAGAATAAAACCTGATCTACTCGGGCTAAGAATACAAATGAGGGCTTCGTTGGAAAGGTCTCCTGGAGATCTACTGGGGGATGTCTATATATACAAAAATTGTCCGAAATGTAAATGTACTATCATATACATTTTTGCCTATTTGCGTACCTCTAGTCTAGGAATAAAAAAAATCAGCAGTGCATGTTTCAGTGAGAAGAAATATTGCGATGAAGTTATGTCTTAAAACTTGATTTGCCACAAATGTTTTCCTTTTTTTTGTCACAGACACAGAAAGGCGGGAAACCTTCACATTCTGCCCTCATTATCGTGACCGTCATAGTGATCCTGCTGATCAGCTGTGTTGCTGGAGTTCTCTTTGTGAAGAAATACATCTGTGGAGGAAGGTCAGCAGCCTCACATTTAATCTGCTGAAATTGTTGATGGTTTGACAGCCGAGTTTCTTGTGTGTCGGGTCCAGTCGGTTCTGTTTTCTGTTGTCTGAACAAATTTCCAGCTGACGCTTTTCTGTAAACCGGAGTCTCCATTTGTCTCCTTGTGTGTTAAATGGGACAGTTGGGTTTGGGTTCTGGACTAAGCCTAGTCCGAGTCCAACTGAACCAAGCCCGTAGTCGTTTATGATTATGGATGCAACAACTTTAATGGCTGATTCTGAAAATGTATCCAACCAAATTGGCCTGTAGGTATTTTTTGGCCAATATTTGTAGCCTAACTTGAAGCTCTTGCTGGCATTAAGCAAAGCATGCCCAGTACTTTCTGTTAGCTTAAATTGCAATACATTGACATATCTGGAGCAAAAATCTGCTGATTCCATTCAAACATCCCTAAAAATGTTAACTGTATTACGACAAACTTATCCATTTCACTTTCTGTCGGAGTGGATATCTTGTACATTTGCATGTTTCCCAGCTCATAGTCTTTCCAAATAGCATTCAAAGTAGATGTGTGAGTAGTTAATTAGCTGGTGAGGGTCTGTTTATATAACCTCTAACGAAGTGCTGTTTTATTGAATACATATTTTAACCAGCCATAAATTAAAATGAATGTATAGAGGAAGTGGTCAAATGCTAAGAAAATTAAATGAAAGGGAATGAAAGAAGGGAAATTTGAATAGTATTTAAATTTTTTAAACTCAGTAATATCAGTTTAGACTTAAGTGCATTTACTGAAAGCCCGTTGGCAAACAGTATGTGAAACACAAACATTATCAGAGGCAGATTTACCAAAAAAAAACCCAGTTTACATAGAACTGGCCTATTGCATGATGTAGTGTTCGACTTCTTTAATCAGAATCAGAAAACTTTAGTGATCCCGGAGGAGGCTGCTTATTGACCCCTGGGGAAGTTGCTTGATTCAGAACCATGATTTAAACTGTGATTTTGAACTATATCCAGTCCTGGAGGTTCAATGTCTAGCACTGTTTGAAGGTCCCCCTCTTCAAACACACTCACTAAACCTGGTGATGAACAGGTGGGCTGAACCTGGTGTGGGAGATCACTAAATTGGGCACTTTAACTTTAAAATGACTGTGGATCTTACAGGATAATTAACAGTAAATCAGGGCTACTAAAATGAGATTTAAAATGAGCCAAGACATCATGAATTTACAGAAATAACCTGTGAGAAGTTAAATTACTGGAAATCAGGGGTCGCACTCTAGTGTGCACTGGCCCAGCTGAACTCCTGGTTGACATCTTTTCTGTGTGTTGCAGGTTCCTGGTACACAGGTACTCAGTTCTGCAGCACAATGCCGAGGCCAATGGCATCGAGGGTATGGACGAGGCTCTGGATACAAACGTGGCTGCACACGCCAAGATCGGCTTCCATGATGATTCAGATGAGGTACAATTAAAGAAATTGTTTGATTTTAAATAGTTTAAACAGTTTTCCAGCCCAGATGTAGACAAACTTGAAGTCCAAGAGTTGCTTCTTTTGTTTGAAACATTGCTGACAGTAGAAGTCAGTTGTCACCCAAATCTTTTATAGGTTTAGTTCATTTTTACAGCTCACAATAAGTCATACTGTGTCTTAAACAACCCTAATGAAGTCTGATCCGCCTCAATGAAGAGGTGGATGTGGTTTGAGTGGGCTCTGGGAAGTTTTGGAAATGAAATGATTTGGGTGACTGTTGACTTTTAGTTTTAATTAGCAATGTTAGCCTAGTTTTAAACTAAAGAAGTGAAGTTTATTTTTTCCGCCAAACTGCTCCTTTAAGGATCACAGCTAAATGGACTTTACTGGCACTTTTCCTGTAATGGGGTAAACATTGGCCAGACCCATGCAAAGCAGCCTTTCTTGGAAGCTTGGAGCTGATACCTTCAATTTGCATTTCTCCATGTATGCAAACTGTTGCAAACCAATTTGAGATTCGTCACAGAAAATGACGGTGCTTTTTCTTTTTTGTCCTCTTCTAGGACCTCCTGGAATAAATGTGATGACTCAGCACCAGCAGGGACAGGGAGATCTTTATCTCCTTTTCCCTCAGGCGTCTTTGCTGCTGTTCCTACTCTTGCTAGAAAGCACAACTCAGCCCCCAGGCTCCTCAGCCCTTCAAAAACACAGCTCTAATTCCCGCTTCTGCCGTGGAGTGATTTGCAGTTGCATTGTTCTCATTATAAAGGTATCTCTTGAATGTAGCTGTAGCTAGTAACCTGAAGAACCAGAATAGTGTGGAGGTCTTTATATGGCTTAGCGCTTAGAACTTCCCTGGAGAACAGGGCAGGGACCTCGTTGGGTTAATTAGAGAACACTGTGTTATGTGTGACACTGTGAAGGCCCTTTTTCCTGTACAGAGTCATTCTCCCCCTTAAACACAGCGTGCAAATTTTGGGTGCCGCGGGTTACATTACCAAGTGTTTTGTTGATTAACAAGAGCACATTTTAACATTTTAATGCGAAGTCACTTTGTATTTGCTGAATTTAACATACTGGGAAAGTAAGAAAACATAAAATGTGTCCTATGCAAAAGGCTTGGGCACATTTTATACATTTTATGCTTTACTTTTATGTTCTCAGCAAATAAACACCATATTTGAGTGCATTCCCTGTAAAAGACGTGCACCTTTTTCACCACTTTTCTGTACAACTGCAAAGAAGCAGGTTTTCTGATTCTTAGAGCACATAAAGGTAGCACAAGACAACCACTGAATCAGATCTCCTCAGTATTAGACTGAAGAATTAACTAAGGATTTATTATATTATATAAACTTTGAATTTCCCGTTATGTAAAGCGATCGGAAAGTGTGTAGCCTTTTGGGGTTTTTTTTCGGGACTTATTAAAGCAGCAATACAAAGGCAAGGTACAGTACACCTGCCGCTGAGGCTTTTATCGAAAAGCAATGTTTCATTTACCTGAGATGACGCTACTGATGAATAGACGGTGTGAGAGTAATGCTTCTTATTTGCTGTATAGTTTATAACCTGGCTTACATTCAGAGTTAATTTATTTTAGAGTGGAAGGGAACTGAAAATGTATTTCGTGGTTGTGTCTATATGTGGTTATGTCCAGAGATCTTTATAGAGGAACAGTTTTTGCATTGTGAAACATGAGGCTTACTGCTACTCTTTGGAAACGTTCGAACGGAAATGTTGTAGTTACGAGCACCAGCACAAACATGAACCTCTGAAGTAAATGAATAAATTATAAAATTATAATTATAAATTCTAAACTATAAACTTCCTGAGATAGCAAATAAAAATTTTGACACTATATATGGAAACTTGTAATTACAGCATTTCTTCTCATTCAGTCAGTCAGTCAGTCAGCCCTTATTTTCACTGAGTCGCAGGCCCTTTTTTACACTGTAGCCGAGAATTTACAGCACGTAAAGCGATTGAATATATTCAAATGGAATTTCATCAGCTTAAAAAATAAGCAGCAGACCAAATAAAACAGCTAAAAAGAAAAGCTAAAATGTAAAGAAAAATAGAAATAAATAAACGAAACTAAAGTTTGAAGTATGAAGATTAGTAAATAAGGCAAACTAAATGCTTTCTATCACCTTGTCCTCGCAGCAAGCGATGCAAGCAACAACAGAGAAACCAAAACACCTTACTGTAATCAAGAAAGCTGTTTACATCTGTTGTCGAAGCAGGTAGTTTTTGATGTCACGTGACTAATGTGCCACCTTAAAGAGTCCAAATCATTGAAAACCCATTTTTTTTCACCTTTGTTTTAATGAAAGATGGGCATGATGTAGTGCAGCAGTGTCAAATCCTATCCACAAAGTACCAGCGTGGTTTAAGATTTTTGCTCAACCAAGCTCACCTGATCACCTGAGACCAAGTGGAGTCTGGTGAGCTCCTGATTGGTTTGGACAAAACAGTACATTTACTTGTGAGGTGATGAAACATGACGATATTTGTTTCACAATATGATATTATTAGTTCTTCCACAGTAAATCAGACAAGGAGTCTGCAGCGTCTCAGACTCTCTGACCTCCTTCACCATTAACATCAGAGAACAAGCAGGTCTAGCGCCACCTTGTGGACCTAAGGAGCAATGCTATCAGAATAGACGTCTGTACCAAAAGTCTATTAAGTATGTTTTTACAAAATATTATTAAATCAATAAATATTCATACCAAGCACTGCTGTATTGATATATGTGTCGAAAAATGTTGCACCACTATACGGATTTTTACTGTTTACGTGAAAATATCTTAAAGACTCTTAACAAAAACAGAGACATTGGAGAGCTTCATGTCAAAATACATTATAACTTTTTTTTCGGTGCATGAAACCATACAGAAGTTCATTATTGTGCCTCATAAAGCGAGATAAAATAAAATGGTGAAAAATGGACGAGGAGAAACTAATGCTGAAAGCTTTCTGGCGTGATTTGTTACTGTTCGCTCGCTGTTCGGACAAGGTGTGAGGCAGCACAAAAATAGTTGCCTTTCCAAAATGTAAACATTCCAAACTACAGTTCCAGTATTGGATGAGTCACAGTTTTCATTTGGTAATGTGAAAATGTGTGAGGTCAGTGTGTGTAGATAAGCCCCAGCCCAGGTCGAGGAGAGGAACCCATGAAGTCGAGCTCCTGCTTTGTTGACTCCTGTAGGTTTGATTATTCAAATGCAATAGAACACTTTACCTCTTTTTATACGGTCGGGCTTTCCTTTCCTTCCAGCGTTTTGAGGTCTAGTTTAGTCCGTGTTGTCTTTGTGGAATAAAGCAAGGGTTTTAATCCAGTCCTCAGGTCACGTTTTATGGTGTTCCCTGTTTCTTAACACACCTGAACCAGGTAATCAGCGGCTGGTCGACTGGGTGTGGGGTGTCTGAAGCTGTAATAGCTGGGGGTCCCTGAGTTCTGGATTATTGTCACTCAGAGTTGTTTCCTGTCCATTTTTGGTTATCTCATAACTCCAAATACCCAGAACCCCCCCCCTCTTAAAATGCTGTTTTAGTTATTTCCTCTGTTTGGTTGTTAATCCTACAAAAATAATTTATAATACACGACGGTTGCACGGATTTTAATGGCTTTTATTTATTCTTTGAGACATGTAATCAGTAAACAAACACTGGTGTGTGTTCATTCAAGTGCCTGCCATGAAGGTATGGTGTGTGCCTTCGGAAATAACCATAACGGTAATCGTGTTAAATAATTAACAGCGAGGAAGCAGATCTGTGGATCTAATTTCTTTGGGAATTTCTTGGTAACCAGAGTTGTCGGAACTGTTTAACCTGTCCCTTGGTCGGCCTGAGTGAATGTCTTTCAGTACGGGCCAACTGCGAACACTTAAAGAGGATCGTTTCAGTTTCTGCATAATGTGGTTGAGATGTAAAAGTCACTCACTGTGGGTATAACAGTTAATTCTAGAAACACAGATTTCTTTCCAGTGGAGGTGAATGGAACCAGCCGTTTTATTCTCCGTCGACCCCCCCCCCCATGAAGCTCCACGTGTCTCTGAGTGTTTATATGGATGTAAAATAGTGAATCTGAACTAAATTGCTTTTCTTTGAGGACTATAACCATTTCACGGAATTACTTTGTGAGGGAGATTTGAGAGGGCGACGTCTGGTTCCATTCACCTTCACTGTGAACAGTTCTGACTCAGTGGCTTCTGACTCTAGAACTGAGTGTTTCACACCAACCCCCGCTCTCAGTGTTCTCTTGTGGTGGAATCCAGCGGAAAGAGTTGGGGGTAGTGGGGTTTCAGTTTTAGTCTTCCTCATCCTCACACTGTTCTTATCTGCTAACGTAGCTAGTTAGTCTGTGTCATTCTGTCCCAGCTTGAAGAGAAAACAGATAATCTTAATGTTGTCTTGTAGCTCCTATGCAGCAGAAATGCTGCTTTCAGAGAAGAGTTATACAATCAGAAGATTGTCTGTATCTATATCTTCTAATGTAGTACCTGAGAACCCCTCTCTCTCTCCACAGTGTGTGATTATCAACAGACCCTCCAGGCCTTAGCAGAATAAACAGGTACAGGAGGGGTAGAGCGAGGCAAGGCTGTCCACTAGTTAATCCATCAGTCTCTTGGATAGCAAAATTTTAAAAAAGCTAAAATGGACCACCGTATACACTTTAAGGTACCAGGACACCCAGGTAAAGTCTATGTGTTGGGAAACCCTGACTCTGAATGACTTAGTTTACATCGTAACCATTTAATTATGCATGAATCTTAAATAGAATCCTCTTTACAGGACGTCCTACTTCTTTGGAAATGTAAAGCAATTTGAGATTTTGGCAATAGTGAGTGAATGAGTAACCTTGTAACGGCAGTGCTGTGCATGCAAACTTAGCAGATAGATCACATCCCATGTGGGTTTTACAGGGCAGGGGGGACTAAAGGGGGTGGGGGGGTTGATGCAGCACAAGCTATAAGATTAAAGGGGTTTTCTACTTGAAGTGAAGTTTTCTGCTGTCGGAGTTGCTGTTGAACAATTAATGTATATAAATAGCTCATGGATGTGGGCTCTGTAAATATATACCTGCATCATCTTTGTACCAGCTGTTTTCGCTCTGTATATTTGGAAAAGGAAAATCTGTAATAAATCGACTTGTGCCCTTATTTTTGTGGAGTTCGCTTTTGGTTCTTTTCACACAACATTTTTTAATATGTATGTATCTACTTTTATTTTTCATGTGTATTTTATTATTGTAAAGACATACAAGAACAGTTTCATCCAACATTGTGGAGTGCTAATGTCTTTATATTCTGTACAGAAAGTTGCCTTTACTGTCAAAAAACTCCCTGCCCTTCTGCTCCACAGCACTGGGCTTTTCATGCAGTGTTTCTACAAGTTCCTCAAGTTCCTTGCCTGTCAGAAACACTCCATCCCATTCCGTATCATCCATCTTCTCCAGACCCTCCAGACGTTCTGCAACGTCTCGTTTCTCATCAGACTCCTCCAGAGAGGTGTTCTGTGTGATGGTTGATAGTTGAAATGTTCCTCTCGATCGTGATGGAACAGAGGGAACCAGTCTTGTCTCAGACTCTGCAGGTGACAAGGCTTTAGGGCTCAGAGCCATCAGGGCACCAGCGGTACCTTCTGAAAGCTTGGCCTGCACAGTCCCGGCGGGTACGGGCAGTCTCTTCCGGTCATGTCTGGAACGGTCGGTTTGACTGTTTTCGAGAGAAAGCCGCCCGACTGCTGTCAACGCTTTGGAGTCCTGTTTGAGCTTTCTCTCTGGAGGAGGGGTGAACTTGCTGCGGAGCACTCTGGAGATGACGTCTGGACTGACTGAGTAACTCTCCGCCAACCTCTGCACCGTCCACTCCTGGGGAGACTCCTTCTTCAGGTATCTGCAAACAGACTCCTGCTTCAGTCGGTGCTTGTAGTCAGCATTAATGACTGATTTAATTAAAAATGAAAAACCTGCCAACATCGGAGATGCTCATACAGTGTTTTAAGGCACAAAACCAAATTCATGCAGTAGTTTGTCAAACCAAAGAGTTTTCATTTTAATTCCTGAATTTCTTGAATAGAATTAAAGCTAGATGTGCTTCGCTGTACTTGAATGATTCATACACTGGATCACTGTGTCTTAAACAAGAAACATTCCTGTGAAACTGGTCAGGTTCAGGGACTAGACTGAAAATGAGAGTCTCTGAAAGTCCTTCAGGAAGCCTGGAGAACTGTTTCTCAAGACCACATTAAAAATACTAGATCTTTGGAAGCAGAATTTGAAGAAATGAGGGGGGGGATCAAGACTTCTTTAAAGTACTGTAAATGGTCAGTGCAGGTGACAAAATGGAAAATAAGCACAAACTAATGGGGGTTTTCCATTAGTACCACTGGTACCAGCTCGGTTCAGTTCGGTCATACAGTTTTCCACTACAACTGGTTGCTATAGCGACCAAACATTCTGAGAAGCAGCACGAGCGGAGCGCTCTAATCTGAGGTAAACAACATCATTACAAACAGGCATCATTACAGTCAATAGCATGGATAAAATCAAAGGGATTTTATTTCTTATCCTTGGTTTGTGGTTGTTTGCTGAGTCTTCTGAGGTAGAGTATTCTGAGGTAAGTGCCGGGCAGCTTGTCTGGATTCAGTCAACAACACTGATGTAACAATAGCAACCACCAATCAGTAACCTCCAATATGCACACGTCATCATTTAGTATCGGCTCGGCCAAGGTGGTACCAAGAATGGTACCAGGTACCAGATTTTAGTTATGGAAAGCAAAAAAAGCGAGTAGAGTCGAACCAAACCGAGCTGGTACCAGTCAGTGAAAAACCCTCATTAGGTTCTCAACTCTCCGTTGCCATTTCACGGCTTATCCTTCCTCTGTCAGTAGGAACTTACCACAGTAGGCTGCCCCTCGCAAGGAATTCCATTTTTAGATTCTCCGACCCAGTCTCCTGGTCATAATGATCTGGCCCTTGTTGCTCATTTCTCTCACATCTACAACTACAAGCTGTTTTTATAACTACAAGTACAAGAACCTGTTTTTCTACCATCTAAAATATCCCTGACCTTGACAAGTGCAATTTTACATGCATTGTCACTTCCTTAATGGTCAGGTTTATGGGTAGACATAAAGTTATTACATGTAGAAACTTACATGCCAGAATAATAGTGTGTGTGTGTGTGTGTGTGACAGGCTATACCTTGGAGCCATACTATGGAGCCAATGTGAGGGCCAGTTGTGTGTATCTGTTTGTGTGTGTGTATTTTGTGTTTCCTTAAAAGTGTTGATGCTCAGGTCCTCTGACTGCAGCACAGTGATTAGAGCTTACTTGCTTGTGTGAAGCAAAGCTGAGAGAGGTCAGCCAGTATACTGATGGCTTCATTAAGGAGAAAGCCACTGGCTAAGAGGCCACAGTCCAAATGAGCTTTTGTTCGGTGCTGATAAAAATGGACAAGGGCCTTTTCAGTGCTCTGTGTTGATGTTATAGTAGTGGTTTTCTGGTGCTTTGACAGTCACACTGGGTTCTAAAGGAGATAATTCAAAGAGCCGCAAATGAAAAGAATAATCATTTCTTTCATTTTTGCCTTGGCTTTTGTGGGGTCTGTCCTCATTGGTTATATAAATAAATCTCATTTATCAATCTTATTATCATAATCACTCTCATTAAGATAATCAAATCACAAATATTGCAATGTTTCATTTCTAATTAAAGATGGTAATATTAATGATGAAGGTTGTTTAACAAATGTGAGTTCTTTTGATATACATTTTGGTGTTAACCAGTATTAGAGTGAAATCCAGACATATTAAATAAATGAAACATTTACACATTCATTTACACAAAGCGATCAAACAAATATCAGAATATCAAATATACTTTTAAGGGAAAATGCATTTGAGTGATTTAATGAGTGAAAGAGTGAATGAGCAAGCACTGTGCACTGGGCAAATGAGAGCAAGCGACAAAGAGAGAGAAAGGGCATGTGTGTGTGTGTGTGGTGCACGCACTGAAGAAAAAGAGTAGGAGTCTTCCGTTCTTGTCTACGTGTGCAAACAAAAATTGTGAAATTTTCAATGGTAAAGATGGCACTCGCACATGCAGAAGGAATGTGATCCTCTGTCTCTGAAGACAAGAGAAAAATGTTGCAGATTTCGCAACACAGCAATGTAGTGAACTACCCTGTATGTACCCTGTATGAGTTTAAAACATGTGTATTAAACTTTACTGTGAGATTATTTAAAAGGCCAGATCACATGCAAGGATAAATTTATCACGGCACACATAAACCAGAGTTAATATTTTTCAAACACAGTTGAGTACATAAACATAAACACATTCACGGAAGTCTGAAGTTATGCTATGCTATGCTGCGCGTAGATATTAAAGTTAAAACTATTTTTTTACAAATATCTAAAATTCAGTTCGTCATCCTCACAGTTTCTGTGGAAATTTGGAGGGAAAATTGAGAGTGCAGATTTTGGTTCATTCAGTCAACCTGGACCGGAATCATCCGGTCCTTTGACGTCCAGGGATGAAGCTTCTGTGGTTGGAAATGAAGGACTTGGTTGCCTCACATACTCAAAGGCCAAAGAAATGCCTGTTGCAAGATTGACTTGGTTGATGGCTTGCTGCATCATTGATCAGACAACGCCTATGTTACTGAAACTTAAAGAAGTCTTTTGTTCTTTGTTTGGAACTGAGGTGAATTTCTTTGTCTTGTAGACAAATGGTGGCTGTCTCCCCTAAGTGGGTCTCCTGGAGGCAGACCCAGGAGAGAAAGAGATTGTGGGGGTTGGCCAGCTTTAATAACCTTTAGAATAGTCCCTTGCCCTAGGACCAGACTCCATCCAGTCTGTGATGGGATGCTTGCATTGCATTCCTGTTGGACAGCATGATACCTACACTTTTTAACCTCCACTGTTGTACTTGTCTAAAAAGGCTAACAGAGTGGGAAGTGAAGGTGTTGATCGAAAAGGTAAGCTTTAAGAGGGGAGTGAAGAGAACAGTCCTGAGTGAAAAGAAAAGCATTTTTCACAATAAAGAAGTGTTTGTCATTGCATTCCCTTTGTTCCTAGGCATCATTAGGACAGCACTGGCCAACATGGACAGGGAGACCAGGGAAATGTATTCCATCATCATCCAAGCCAAAGACATGGCCGGCTCAGTAGGAGGCCTGTCTGGATCCACAACCATCAACATAACTTTGACTGACGTCAATGACAATCCTCCAAGGTTTCCTCAAAGTGTGTGTCTGCTTGCTTACTTTTTTTGAAGAAATACCTTATCCTAACATAGTGAATTTGCTAGCTTATCAGCCCTAGTTAGCATTAGAAAATAAGGTCATGCTAGCAGGTCATCTTTGACCTTCTTCAGTGAGTGCCAGTACGTTAAAAGTTAACTACATGCCAGTGCCAGTATGTTGAAAGTACCTGTGCTAAGGCTAGGTATCAAAATTTCACACTTTTATGATTTGCTTTAGTATATTTGAGCTTTTTAAAATCTCAACTGCTAACTGGCTAACTGTACTCTTTAAAAAAAATAGGTCCCAAAAAGGGCTCTTTGAGTAAATCTTAAGCCAAAGGAGATCCAATTTTTTGTTCGTTAAAAAACCATGTTTGTAAAAGAGATCTGTGAGTTTGCAGAGCCATTTTAAGGTTTCCCATACACCATACACCATAATAATGGTATACCCAATAACGGTTACATCACCCTGGCAAAAGTTTTTTTTTCCTATTAAAATTGTTCCACTATTTTACAAATGAAATAATGTTAAGAACATTTTTTGCTGAGAGTGTGTAAAACGTTTTTGCCAATTTAAAGAGTCTTCCTAGATACTTCACATTATGTGGATGTTCCTTCATAAAGGTTCTTCACACATCTCATATTCTTCTATGCCATTGCACAAATGATTTTGGCACCTTTTTTCACTGAAAAGTGTTAATGACATTCTGTAAGCCGGTGTGTTATTAACACCAGTGCTTACTAATTAGCAAACTATTACTTTTAGTAAATTAAAAAAACTTTTCTAGCATGTCACACTTATTAATCATTTTGTAATTTAAACCAAGGTATAAAATTGTTGGTACTGATTTCAAGGTATTAGAACTGGTATTGATATCAAACTTTTTTTTGAGTTCTCAGCTCTAGTCATTTTTTTCTACCTTAGGTTTATGTTCATTTTTCTTTCCATTTCTGGTGTGTTTTTTTTAGTCAAAGCTGGGTAATTTAGAACCCATTTGCATGTTCTGCTCCAGAGAACTACCAGCTGTATGTGCCAGAGTCTGCTCAAGTAGGAAAAGCTGTGGGGAAAATCAAAGCCAACGATGAAGACCTGGGTATCAATGCTGAGATGGCGTACAGAATCACCAATGAGGAAGGGGCGGCCATGTTTTCTATCTCTGCCGACAGTGACAAGAGGGAAGGGGTCATCTCTCTCAAAAAGGTGTGTAAGAGTATCCTGTCATCCACATATGCAATTAATCCTTTGCTGTCAAAACCAGTGCTAGCAAAAGCTTGGTGTATTAAGTATTAATTATATCTCACTCATGCCGAAAATCATATTTCACAACAGCTAGAACCTGTCATTACAGTGTTTCTGTGAATGGTTCCTAGTCACCTTCAGGAAGGGTTTCTGGAGAAAATCTGCGGTCAGGACATAGTTGGATGTAGGTTTTTGCTAACTAGAAAGGTTTGTAGAATAAACCTGTAAATTTACTAGATTGTCTTAATTTAGATGCTAAATTAATTCTGACTGCGGTTCAGTTGGCCTTATGCTGTTTATCTGTTGTCTTGTTTGTAACTCTTACTCCTTCATGTTCAGCATGCTAAATATTCACCACTGGGGGAGCTATCACTCGAGTAACTTAAGGTAACAGGAAGAACTGACACAATTATTCTGGCACACGGATATAAGTTCACTCAAAAATCAGGGTTGCTATAAAAAGTGGAGCATCAGGGTGAATAAGGCAAGGTAGTTGATTTCGATATGAGACTGAATAATGGCAGTGCCCTCTCAGTTCTTCAAATCTTGCCGTGTCACTTGGATTCATGCTCATTCAGTCAGCCAGATCCTCTCTCTTCCTCAGAGAGCTGAAATGACATCTCTTCTTTTCACATCGTGATCATTTCTTTTTCTGTTTTACACAGCAACTGGATTATGAGAAAAAGAAGGCTTACTCGTTAAGTATTGAGGGTGCGAACACACACCTGGACCCTCGATTCTCCCACCTGGGCCCATTCAAAGACACCACCACCTTGAAGATTATTGTTGGGGATGTTGATGAAGCTCCTGTGTTCACCATGGATTACTACATCATGGATGTGTACGAGAACGCCCCAGCTGGGACAGACGTCGGCATGGTAACGGCTCAAGACCCCGATAATGCCAGGGGCAAAGTTAGGTGAGAGCTAAAGCAAGCCAGTGCTGGCAATTAAGTAAATAATTCAAGGCGATGCACTGCTTCCAGTCCATTTTGTTTATTTATTTATTTCTTTTTGCCTCATTTATGGGAAAAAATTAGCATCATACAAACAACACATCACTTGAAAGGTGATATTGCCACTTTCTCCCAACGCCTTGGCAGCCTTTTAGAGAAATGGTTCCCAATCCTGGGGGACGTACCACATTGCATAGTTTAGTGTTTTCCCTGCTGTAGCATACTGTGCTCAAATTACTAGCTAATTATGAAACCCCTCAAGAGCTGAATCAGGTGTTGCTGTCATGCAAAAGCAGACAGGCTTACAGTACGGTTGTTCGAGTATTACACAGGGAATGGGCTTATAAATTAAGTGATAAACAAAAACGAAACAGAAATAACTGTTCAAAAAAAAAATGCTGCTCATGATCTTGATTCAGTGCATTAGCTCTGCCAGCTTATTCAGCAGAGCTGTTTGAAATATTCAGCAAATTCAAAGCCTCCACCCTCTTTCGACATAAAAAGCCAATTAACGAAGAATCGTTACCTGCTTACTTACACTCTGAAAACTCTGAAATAATCTTCCCATCCATCCCTTCTTCTATGAACCAGAGTAATGACTGGCCATATTGAAACTGTTCTCTCCTCTAATTGCAGGTATTCCATTGACAGCAGTGTGAACGGAGAGGCACTTTTCAGCATCGATGCCAACAGCGGACTCATTAAAACCACTGCAAGCTTGGATCGGGAGGCAGTAGCCTGGCACAACATCACTGTTAAGGCTTCAGAGTTTGGTAAGTGCAGCAATGCGGCCTAAATCTTATCTACGCCAATCAATTTTCTATGTGAGGCTGTGAAGAATTCACTTTCAAAAATAGAACTGCCTAAAGAATTTTTTTTGGAGCAGTGCCATAGAACAGGCCCCATGAGACCAGCCACCACATTTTTGCTCTTTTCTTATGCATTGTGAGTCAGACTGGATCAAATATGTGGATCATCATGAGAACCTTGAGAAATGGTTTGATAAATCACTGTCATAGAGGACCACAAGAGTTGTTTGGAGCAATGTCAGTTTTGGCTCCCTAAAGAAACTACTGTGTTGTATACAACATCAAAGGATGTCATATAGCCTACAACAGACTAAATATTTCAGAAACGCTGCATGCTGGAAACTTTGTCTTTTTCTGCCCAGAATAGTTATTGTTGCTGTGTGGATGGTTGTTAGTCATCCAATGACAATCCTACGGTGCCTTGGACTGAGTCTGTCGACCAATAATAGGCTGAGTTTCTGACCAGTGTGTAACAACTCTGATCTCAAAGTATTACACAATGGAATAACATGAAATTAATCACATTTTCCTAGACCTGTACTATTAGAGCAGCACTCAAATAATTTGTAATAAATGTAATAAATGTTTTAAATTATGTGCTCAGACCTAAGAGGGATCAGGAGCCTTTTGTCTCAAGTGTACAAGAGGGAAAAGCCTTTTAACATTTTGAACCATAGGCTAATTTAATGTTTTGTTTTGTTTTGTTTGGTTAATTACAATTACAGTTATAAAGTGTCTATGTGTGTTCTAAAGTCACACAAGTTTAGGCTACTCACATACGGCATAATTTGAGATTGATTATGGATTTGGTCATTTTTAGATCAAACATTTAAACAGTGGCTCCTAAATTTTGGAAGCTTTGCATGTGAATGTTATGATGTCAGATGTCTCATTATAACTGGATAGAATAAAGTGTCTGCAGTCTGAAAATACAAGAATTCGGATAGTATTTCAGTCCATGGCTTATTACTAGGACCACTGCCGTATTTGTTTTTTTCTATGCGGCAAAGCATGCCTTGGAATATTATGTTAAGAGCCAAAGTAAGTACTTTTCAGGTTTACTTACTCATTTGTTTATTATTATTTATTTAATATTATTTATCATAGGTTAAAGCTACTGGACTGGAATGCCTTACTTACTGCTGCCTAAAGGTATAAGGTTACGATCACAAATATTGACCAAAGTAAACGAGAGGCGTTGCATCATGGGATGGACGTCGTTACTGTAGGTGGCTTGGAGGTTTGATCAAGACAGACTGGGTTATTGATTTCTCTCTCTTTTTTTCCTTTCCTTTGCTTGTCTAAGTCATTATCCCTTCCTTCATCCCATTGGTTGCTGCCCGGTGATAGCATCAGCAGACATGAGGCTGATAGAATCAATCGGCATTAGTAGTCTACAAGTGATTACAGATAGACCAGTATAAAGACTGGCCGTGATTATTCAACGATTTCTCAGTGTATCAGCGGCATCAGTTATCTGCTCCTTGACTGCGATTGCATTTAGGGTTGAAAATGCTTAGCCTCCAGGGTTCATATAAATGTAATCTTAGAGAGCTCTGTTGCCTCACACTGTGCTGAAATATTCATGAAATTTACATTTAAACAGGCACAGTCTGCTTTTTTTCCTGCCTCATCTAAAGCATAATGCATCCCGTCTGTTTGTAGACTTCTGCAGCTGAATTCATATGTAAAGCCTCCTCAGACAGGCTTTGGTTGGGACTCATAGTGCTGCAGGACAAGAGGGGCTCACCATTACAATGCAACCCAAAAAGCTGACAGTGACAGCTACACCACGCCTAAAAACACATCCAGAGTGGTTTAAGACTAAAATGTTTAGGATTGGCATCAAGGGCATAACATTTCAGAGATTTTCCCCCCCACAATAGGGATGTCTTTCCGTCTACATTGTATGAAAAAAGGCATAGAAGCCTAAACACTTATTAAATGCATTTGTTCCTCGAAATGTGGGAGGGTAATCAAAAATACAACTGAAGCTCCTAGGTGTCTCCTTTCATGCAGTACGAGTCACCTATGGAGATTTAATTTCATTAACTTGGATCTTAGTGCTGGAAATTCTGGCAACAACACAATCAAAATCCCTGTATAGAAGCATCAAGATAAATATTTTGAACAACAGTCAGATAGACGGCCAGCTATGACTTACTCGGTGAACCAAGTTAACCAAAGTGAACCAGGGACTTAACATAACAGTAATCGACTTTACCGATATTTCCTTTCATACATTCATCTGAATACAGGTCAGATTGCTGTGGAATGAAAATACAGCATAAAAAAAAGATGATATAATAGGAGAAAAAATACATAAAAATTACATGTAAAACGTAAAAAGCCAAAAGCTAGAATTAAAAAAGCAGAAAAAAGTCTAAATGCATGTCTATAATGCAATAAAATAAATGGACAAAAATCAAAAGGAAAAATGAAAAAAAGATCAAATAAATATGGTTATGTAAACCAATAAAAACAAGCAAAAGTAAAAAATGGTTTAGTTATGTGAGGAAGGGGCTCAAGTTCTCGCTCTGATAAATAACAGCACAATTTTATGCTGTCATGGGAAAATCACTTTACAAGCTAGCTTTGCTCTGAAACATCACAAGACTAGGCAACATTCTATAAATGATAATATGTTCAGTTAGTCTTTTTTCCTTTGAGCCTCTGCTTCCAAAAATGTCTGAGCAAAGGCTTGGGATACTGGAAATGCATCTGGTCCAATTTACAGCCTTAATAATCTGGCTATAAGGCATATTGTATCCAAATAATTACTCAGTTTGCTGGTCACTGATCTTCTCACTCCATATAAACTATATGAACAAAAGTTTTGGGATGCCTGACCATTACACCAACAGGGACATATAGACTTTATATGGAGTTGATCCTCCCTTTGCAGCTAGAACAGCTTCCACTCTTCTTCGAAGGCTTGCCACAAGAGTTTTTCTATGGGAATTTGTGCCCATTCATTCTGTAGAGCATTTATGAGGTTGGTTGGAAGAATGACGTTGTCCAAAATGTCTTGATATGCTGAAGCATTAAGATTGTCCTTCACAATACCTTCCCAAAAATGTGTCCCAATACTTTCTTCCATACAGTGTATCTGGCCCTCTGTGTTTTATGGTTGTGTATTTTTTCAGACAATCCCAAGCTGCTCAGCTACGTTCCAGTCACGGTCCAAGTCCTGGACGTCAATGACAACGTGCCATACATTCCTACTGACCACGATATCATCGTATGTGAGAGTTCCAAGCCAGGCCAGGTTAGTTATCTCTCCCAAATCTCTCTGTGTTTACCGTACAGTACTTTAAACAGATTCATTCACCCATATCACTCTCTCTTTACTTTGCCCTTTCTTTTCTTCTTCCTCACACTATCTCTGAACCTTTTATCCTTTGCTGAACACTCCTCTACCTTGCTACTGTCTTCTCTTCTGTTCCTTCCTGCTTACTTCCTCACACATACACACTCTGTCCCTTTACGATATGTCTGACACCATCAGGGTTGGATTTATCTGTGGCTCTGCAGACTTGGAAGACTCTTGAACCCATAAATTATTCAGCATATACAGGATGTCTTCTGGAGCAGAAAGCAGGCCCACACTGCACTGAGCTCACTGGTGCTGGCTTGCAAGAAATGTTAATCATTGCTCTTTTCCGATAGGAGCCAGTGCGCATCAAAGCATGGTCGCTACCAATCCACATTGTGTCTGTGTTCTCACCTCATCATTTTTCCCCCCTCTTCGAATGAAGAGCGCTGAGCATGGAGAGGCATGATGCACAGACGGATTAGGTTTCTGGAGGCCTCTCTGGCCAGAAAAGGACTGCAGCCGAAAGCCAGAGCTAGTTCAGCTACAATTATGATAAACTTTTCGCCCGTTGCTCTTGCGGATAAAATGAGGTCGGTAATGAATGGAAATAAACCATTGCTTTGTTTAGCACTGAATCGAGAGTTATTTTTAGAGGGTCATGCAACATTTTTGTTTTTCCCCTCCAGCCGAGTGAACCCATTTACATGCCCCTATTAGGAAGAGTCCAGTGCAAAAACACAGTGAAAAATTCTTTTTGGTCTAATTTGACTTGATGCATTGGATGGTTGTATAATGATATGTAATCACTATCACCAAAGCTGTATGATCTGAATATGTCATAGGTACCTTCAGCACTAAAACAGTGGTCAACAACCCTTCACCTAGATGTCTACAGCCTGACAGCTAACATGCTGCTCCCATTATGTTGCAAACTGTGGCTGGCACTTCTCAAAAAGGTAGACCTCCAAAACTAGGGTTGGTGACCACTGCTCTTGAACAACTCTACACCAACTCTAGAGAATCTGTAAACAGCAACCAAAAAAAAAGCTGTTTTTTTTTACCATACATAGACCATAGTTCAGAACAATTATAGTAAAATGAACACACCACAGTGTGAACAATGTGAAATACTTTACCAAGTAAAGCAACAGGCAGCAGTGTGTGGGGACAGTACCTTGCTCAAGAGTACCTCAATGGCAGTGGTGGAATGTAACAAAGTATTTGTACCTCGTAACTGTACTGAAGTCCATTTTTACGTATCTGTACTTTACTTAAGTAAAAACAATAATCCATACTTTTTATTTTACTCCATTACATTTTGCGGCAATTGCCTGTACTTTCTACTCCACTACATTTCTACAGTTTATGCCATTAGTCGTTACATTTTATGAACACAATCTTGCATGAAAAAATAGTTAGCCTATTGTGTTCTGGCATTTTTTGCCATTTCCTACCAATCAGGTAGGAATAATAAAGCTTTATTAGCTCCAATGATGGCAGAGCGCGCATCACTTAGCAGCACGAGCTGGTAGACTGGCTTGATTTCAAGAAGACGAGACAGCATGGACCCAGAGCCAACATCGACTGAGCGTGAGCACGAGCCCTGCAGCTCTGATTTAGAAAGAAATCCTTGGCCGTATTTAAGTAAGTTATAAGGTATGCTATGATTTTGGGTATGTTATGACATGATACTGTTATCTAGTGAAATGTATGTTGTCATACAGAGATAGTATCAAAATCACAGTGTAGCTTCATTATTTCTTTAACACGGTGGTAGGATAAAACTGGTTTATCCATTGTGTGAATACTTTTACTTAAAATACTTTAAAGTAAATTTAAAAGTAGGTGTCACGTTTAGACTTGGCAGGCTTAGGGATGAGGCACAAATGCAGACTTCTTTCATTATGCTGTTTCTTTATTTCCAAGGTGAAACCAAAATGCGGCACGGTGGCCAGAAAATACAAAACAAACGGAGTAGGACTACTATGACTGTGAACCAAGTCTAGGGTAGGAGTGAGGGAGAACTGACAAAGGAACAGTGACACAAACAAGCTTTTGAACCTAACATAAACTTTCAGCCCCTTCTTCCTCCGAGCCGTGGGAGGCCCGTCTCACTTAATAGCGAGTCTAAGCGGGGTCTCTTCCATGGCCGGAGTGTGAGAGGGAAGATCTATGAACACCGCCAGGTCCAAAATTGGTTGGCCATCTACCCACCAGCTGCCCCAGCAGTCAGAATCCTTCTCATCCTCCGAGCTCCATCCGCACAGGAGCTCTTAAACTGTGAACCGGCTCGATCTCATCGGTTCACACGAGGACTGATTCCAATCAAAAGGAAAGGTCCTTTTGATTGGCACGCAAAACAGCTGATTACAGTAAAGTACCGGTCAGCAAGCACATGCAGATAACTCATTTTAAATGACGTCTGAATAACTTTTTTGAATGACTCGTTAAGTAGTGAAAATAATGATGCAACCTCTATCGCCTGCTCATACTTCATAACAAATAAGCATTAGTTGCTTGCTCACATAAAGTCCACACAATGCTGGGAGAATCTGGTCCAGATTTTGTCCAAACTTGTTCTTTCAAACATGTGGAATGCTGCAGGAGAATGTCTGTATCAGACACATTTTCACCTACTGAAAATAGTCTGGGCAATTCAGGTGACGGGGATGCCTGGGTCGAGCACAGAGGATGCAGGATATGATGTGGTCACATGTTTTGTCCATTGTTGTTCCTTGAATTCATTTGACGATTTCAACATTGACCCTTATCAGCAGAAGTTTGTCTCTCCAGAAGTTTGTTGACATCTTCATGAAAATTACCCTTCTTATTCATCCTTGGATGTTCAGGGTTGCAGTGCATGTGCATTTTTGTTCAATTTTGCCATATATTCAACACAAGAAATGTGCCATATCTTTGGGTCACGAAAATGTCTTCAAGTATTATGATATTCTACTTTTGCCATATTGTCCACCCTTACTTCATGCTAGTCCAGACTAGCATTGACCTGGAAACAAGAGGTGTCTGGGTCCCTGGGAGCCGTGACTGTAGACGGCAGGGCCTGACACATCCTGGAGCCCTTATTATAAGTGGGAAGAGCTCAGATACACAGCATGAGATTAAATCTGAGCGGATGTGAGACGTCCTGATGAATCCCCCACCACGATCTTCGGGTGTCCCCCACACAGACAGGTGAAGATCTTCAATAATTGGTCCATCCCAGGCATGAGGAGCGTTTTTTTTCTCGCTCGCTGCTGATCCGCTGGTGGGGGCCAATTAGGTTAACAAGCTGACAAAACATCACGGGGACGAGCATTGCTTGAAGCCAGCATGCATCCACTGCCTATGATCCAGCAGCCCTGCTGGGCCGAGCGCCGCATGCACAGAAACACTAGCCAGAACCCAATGCCCTTCCAACTGAGCAGGAGAAAGACTGGGGCAGGTAGTGCTGTCAGTTTGGAAGAGGGAGAAAAGGTACAATGTCACAAAGATCTTTAATGTAATTCCATTTCTTGTTCGTTTTGATCCTTTCTGAAGTATTTTACTCTTTCTCTGTATCCCATTCTCTCTTTTTTCTGTCTCTCTGCTTATCAACTTTCTTCTATATTTATCTCCTCTAGAACTCTATATTTATATCCTAGCCTCGAAATACATTTTTCTTTATTTTCTTTTTTCTCCCCTTGCCCTTCCTCTCCTTCTATCTCTTTTTGATCCCTCTTTTCTCATGTCTTTTAATATCATGTCTCTTTCTCCCCCCCCGTCTCTCACATACATAACACATACACTCTCTTGTTGCCGCTCTCTCACTCACTCACTCTCTCTTTCACTCTTGCATACAATTTCTCTAACGGTCTGTCTCTTTCTCTCTCTCTCTCTCTCTCTCTCTGTACAGGTCATCCAGACCATCAGGGCTACAGACAAGGACAACTTTGCCAATGGACGCTTTAGCTTTGCTCTACCAGCTGACCTGCCGGCCAACCCAAATTTCACTCTGAAGGACAATGAAGGTACAAATACGATGCTTTGAGTGGTTTTGCGACAGCTTTATTTTTCATTTAACCTTAAAAAAAATCAGAATGCTGTTGTTACTAGTAATAAAATCTTATTCCCACTTCCAAGTGACTGCACCTGCATGATCACTCTCACTTGTTTGGAAAAAAAGAAGGCCTTATCGTACAGGACAGAGAGAAAACATCTACCTGGTGTTTTCAAAAGATGTAAAAAAATAAAGATGGAGACTCTAAGTTTTGTCCCGACAGCAATGATTTGTTGTGTCTCTCATGACACCAAAGACGATTCAGAAGAGCCTCTCTCTGCTTGTATCTCGATAATGGGATTTGCCTCATGAGAGCTGATTTCCGCATGTTTGCCGCTAGCAAGCCACTAGTGCCTCAAGACAAACATGTTTAGCATCATGTGTTGTCACATGGATCTTGCTCATTTTCCTACTCTCCCACCCCCCCATCCCCCCACCATACTCTCTTCTAATATCGGAGAGAGGCCAGTGGTGCAGTTGCCCAGGAAACTAGGTCTGTGTCTGTGTTGGCTCAAGGTTGTCTAGTGAAGATGGTCAGCCCATAATGATTCATCTCCAGGAAAGCAGATTGCTCCTTTGGAGGATAGGAGGGGTGGAGGAGCGGGGGTTGGGTCCAGCTTCCGGTGGACTGTGAGGGTTTTTCAGCACGATCTGGGAGATCAGCAGCAGACGCTAAGAAAAACCCGAAACCCCTGAAGAACTGCCATTGGAGATTTAGAGCTTTGCTTCGGTTTGTTTCCTGCAGCCCAACCCAAGTCCCCCCCTCAGGCTTTGCGCAACCTAAATAACACCCCTGCAGATGGGTCATTACAGAGGCGTTTACGGGCTGGGGATTGGACTCTCTAGTTTATGCTTCTGTAAAGATGCATGTAAACACTTTATCAGTCAGATGCAGATGCAAGGAAATGGTTTATAGATGATCGGAGCTCACAGAAGCTCAGAGACTCACCACATACACCTCCAGAATCTACAAGCACATGTTGCCTTGATCAGTGCCATTGTGTATTCGTGCCTTACAACCTACAAAAACTCAAAAATACTGAAATAAAAATACAAAAAATTAGACCAAGCAAGCTTACAAAACTTCAAATGTTTACATATCTAGGTGTCTGTCAATCCATATTGTTAACCCGTGCACTAGGACACAGTGTTGCATTCTGGTGTTGCCTTGCAGTAGAGAGAAAGTGAATGGAAAAGACAAAAGATTCATTACTGGATGCTATTAATGAGATATTTTTATCCCTGTATTTTGTTTAGTTCCTTGATTGTGATAATTAAGTAACACTGGTGAACATATACATATACAGTTTTAGTACTTGCCAGCATATTTAGGATTGTCCTAAGTACTCAATTAAAAACCATTTAAAAAATCAACCCATTAAATTTTAGTGATTAGATTGCCTAGTGTAATGAAAAGCGAGGCTTCCACAGGTTACAATAAAGCTATGTTCTGCAATGAGAACATTCTTCACAAGGGGAAATCCTTAGTGCTCTGAAAGAGGGGAAACCTACACCAGCAGGATCACAAATGCAAGTATGGATGTAGTTTTTCATGTAGTTATAAATTAGGTAAATATGAAGTAAAATACATGTATTATTTCACTGTGTGCATATAAAGTAAAATGTAATGTATGCTATAATAAATTGCATATATTTGATTAAACAAGTAGTCCTCAAAATACTTGCAATTACTGATTTCATATCTGATTTACCAACAACTGATACTGACTTTGACCTAAAAACCTTAAACTTTTGTTAAAGTGTTTTTGCACTGGACTCCCAAATCTGATAAACATACTTGGAAGTCATTAGGATGAAGTGAAATATTCTCTATATAGCCTACCATTAAAAATGAACGTACGTAAAAGTCAGGCTCCAATCCTTGCTCAAACCCACATGCATCAATTTGAAAAAGTCAACAAAGAGGCCTCTGTGGCTGGAAAATATATTATTATGTGTGGGTTCTCTGTGAACCTCTGCAAGCTATAATTACCCATCCAGTTATTTATGCTAAAACGTTTATTGTTATTTTTGCAGAAATATAAATGAGCTTTAGGAGGCGCCTCTCAAAAGCCTGGCCCAAGTGCTGATTGGTCCAGGACCCTTCAGCCTGCTGACTGGATGAGAGCTTCATTTTTGATCACTGAGGCATCTCACTCCAGCGACTGGAACTGTGTCATACAACTGTGCGGCTTGCCAGCGCCAAGCATGGGAGGTGGCAAAACAAATTGGATTGCAATTCCCCCTGGAAGAATTCATTGCTCTTTCTCATTCAGAGACAGGCGGTGGGTGTACAAATTGGCTTAAGTTGGTGTGAATTTTATTTGCTGTGGCATAAATAATATTCGGAATCTAGGAGGTGTACTGTTATTTATCTTTTTTTTTTTTTGCTCTTGTCCCCTGATGGAAGCGGTAATATGGTCCTAGTCAGGAGGACAAATTATGTCATGAGCTCTTGGTCTATGGTTGGACTCACAAGTGCATGTGCCTCAGCTGCCACACATGCCTTGTTATGTGAAGAGTGTCCCTCCTGGGCGTCCGTCCTCACCACGCTCCCCTGCAGATTTATGCATCGCCTGCTTGCCCCGACTTTCCCTCTTAAACTCTCGCATTAAGCTCGAGTTTCAGCCATAGCAACCAGGAACCAAGCCAGAGCTGCAGATACTCGCTCTCCGCTGGACCACACATCTCACAGCGAAGATTAATTACATCGGCAGTTCACGCACACTCGGGTTCCCATGGCGATTTGCGGGTAATGTGTTTATGATTCACTGTTGCTTCAATGAAAGGTCTGCTACGAATCCTCCATACACCGAGTAATTAAAGGAATGTGCTTATTTTCACAAGATACGCTCTGTCCATTACACTTTGGAATGTGTGTGTGGTGTGTGTGGTAGTTGAAAGGGCATTCTGGCCTTCGTGCCAGCCATCAATGATTTCCCATTACAGTACCCAGCATGCAATTATGCCATACAATCACTGAGAATCCCTGCGGTGCCAAACAATCCTGACTGCTAGGCTAGCCACTGTTCTGTAGACTAATAAACCAAGCTGGCAGTGTAACTCTTGTTAGCACTCGGATGTTGGATTTTTTTATCCTTCTCAGCCAGATAAAAGGAGCCAAACTGACTTCAGGTATCCTAATGGCCAAGTAGCTGCTTTGCTACCTTACCTTACTTACCTCCTGATTAGAGAAGTCATTTCTATCTTTTCATATGCATTAACATACTTAGCTTCCTAGCGGCAGCGTTGGCTGTCTGGTTTCAGTTTGAGAAGCAAACAAGAACATTTCAAACAATCTCTCCCCCAAGAAAATCCATTCCAAGACAGTTTTTGAAGAGCAGTTTTTCAGCAGCAGTTTTTCAAAGGTTACTTAAGCCTCCAAGATACATCATCAAAAGAGAGTTTTCCTAGTGTTTACACTGGAAAATCTTGCTTTAAAGACTACAGATGCACCGCTGTAGGATGCGAGTACGCATGTTTACTGCAGATACAGTTATGGCTACATATTTTCTTTTGAACCATAGAGTCCCTTTAACCATTTTAAGAAAAATCAGCTGTATCTTGAGTTCCTTATGCTTATCAATTTTAATATAGGCAGCCCAGGCATTTTTCAAATGCCAAAGTTGTCGCAGTTATTGCTGACCAGAATAAAACCATAGTGTAAACCCATATTAAATGTTACTCACTTGTAGTTCTTTGAAAGAAGTGGGCAAGTTCTGTGAGAAGTTCAGATTGTAAACTTTCAATCTATGCATCGTTGGTGCACTATATGACCAAAAAAAATGGTGTTGGTCCGTCTTTTGCAGCTTCCATTCTTCTTGGAAGGCTTTCTAAAGATTTTGGAGTTTCTGTGGGAAATTGTGCCCATTCATTCAGTAGAGCATTTATGAAGTTAGGCACTGATGTCGGACAAGAAGGCATTCCAGTTCATCCCAAAGGTGTTGGATGGGGTTGAGGTCAGGGTTCTGTGTGGGCCAGCCAAGTTCTTTCACACCAAACTCATCCAACCATGTCTTCATGCACTTGAGGTTCTTCCCCAAACAGTGTCCACAAAGTTGGAAGCATGACGTTGTTCAAAATGTCTTGGTATTCTGAAGCATTAAGACTGTCCTTCACTGGAAATAAGGGGCTTAGCCCAAACCCTGAAAAACAAGTGTGTCCATATAGTGTATTTGTATGCAGAAGAGATCATATGACTTGAATTTGTCAAAAGTAAATGTAAATCAGTGCATACCCTACTGTGTAATTCCATATTTAATAATGCAGTTACATTTGGATAGTACTGATAACTGGCTCTTGACTTCTGAAGCATAAACCCCTCAAATACACAACCAGTGTTGCAAGTGAAACATTTAGCAATTACTCTGTGTTTGCAGATGCGCAGTGTGCCTCTGGCACTGTGGACGAAGAAGCAATAGATGATAAAAATGTTGATGATGAGGCAGACTGGCCCCTGAGGCGTTTGTTTGCACACAGCAGTTGTGGAGGCAGAGTCCATACATGCACCATGCAGTGATTCCCCCCACCTCAAGCACCTGTTATTGACCCTGCTCCGTGGAGACAGGAAATCTGCATGGTGAAGGAGCCGATTGTGGCTGTGCATATAATTCTGGGCTTTGGAGTTGCAGTGGTGGGGAGGGGGGCAGAAAGAGAACAGGAGAGAGGCTAGCTTACAAAGAGGAGAGAGAGAGAGCAACAGAGAGAGAGAGAGAGAGAGAGAGAGAGAGAGACAGAGAGACAGAGAGAGACAGAGAGAGAGACAGAGAGAGAGAGAGAGAGAGAGAGAGAGAAGCAGAAACGAAGCAGAAAAAAATCAGCAAAACAAAGAGACAGACTGAAAAAGTGAGAGAGAAATGGAGGGAGAGAGGCAGAGAAAGAAAGAGATAGAAAGGAAGAAGTGAGCAAAACTGAAAGAGACAGGCTGGAAAAGTGAGCATGGGGAGGAAGGAGAGAGAGGGAAAGAGAGAGAGGGAGAAATGGAAATGGAGTAGGAGAAGAGGCCAAGAAAAAAATATGGAGAATCAGAAAAAAGAGCAGAAGAGAGAAGGCGAGGGAGAGAAAGAAACAGGAGAAGGGAAGGAGGTGAGAAGAGAGACTAAAACAGAGACACAGAAGGGTGTTAAATACTTAATGAATGAACTACATTAACAAGAAACTGGAAAGATGTGAGAAAGCAACAGACACAAGGATGATGGAGGGAAAGGATTTCTACACTTGTGATGAATAAGAAAAGCTAGAAGTTTTGCCACAGTTTGAGCTGTTGAACTGTCTTATCCAATGTTGTTTCATTTCTGCTGGTTCAAAAACACAGCCCATGGATAGCGAGCACACCTGCTTGTTCAAAATGCTACTCAAATCAAGCTGGCCTCACTCCTGCAATAACTTCATTTATTTCTGTAGAGAACAGAAACACGAAATTGCGTTTTTTTACCACTCCAACCATGAGCTTTCTGCATCCAAAGCGAGCACTTAGAGTTCAAATGAAATAAACACAAAACACACCTTAGTGTTTCTGTCTGCAAAAATCCTGAAAGTGAAAAGTATGTACACTTGTCATATTAGTCATAAATTATTTCACTCAATTATTACAGTCTCAGCAAAGATAAATAAACCTGGTCATGATCAAATGTCCTTTTATTTGTACATTTTACTCAGTTATGCCACACATTTCCAGACTTATTTCAGGGTTTGTTCATCTTTCATTGGAATAGAATTCTCTTTGGATCAAAATAAATTAAATTAACTAAAATGTACTTTCATATAATCGTCCACATTTTATGCAAAAGATTAAGGTAATACAATTCATACATTTAATGGGTGTAAAAACATTTTCCTCATCATTCAGCCACATATGGCTTATTGGGACCTCAAGAAATTCTGATTAACCAAATGCAATTAAAGCTTTTTTCACTTTTGTTTAAACCTACCTGATTCAGGAACTCCAAGGTCTGTTTTGCAGATACCGAGAAGCCGCATGGAACATTTTGCTTTTCATTTTAGTGGCCAAGTTAACAGATACAGTTTCTGTGCATCCACATTGTGCCGAAGAGGGGCCATGCCATTTCCTGAATATACGAATTATATTTTAATGAGCAAACCAGAAAACCTTTAACAGAAAAAAAGATGTCTGTATAAGTTGCTTGCTATACCACAATATGTGTGAATGACTAATGTATGCAAACGGTTGTGGGTATGAGTATGAGGTGACAAAGAGGTCAAATTTCCTTGGTCATTCATCAGCAAGGGATATTTGAGAGTACACAAAAAAAAGTATTTCATAAAGTTGCCAGTATTCCTGAAAATGGTCTAAATCTTCTGTATAGAAAAAAATAAAGAGCTTTTAAACAACCAGAGCTGTAGTGAGCCTGCCTAAAAGAGAACACATGCTTCTTTTACCTTTGCACAGTTAAAGAGGCAAAATATTTGGTCCTGCTTTATATGAAATGTCTTACATTAACAATATATGTAACAACAACATAACTACTGAATAACTTTTTACACAAATGTATTCTATGTGTTTACAACCTCATTTATTAGAGAATTTTAATATAAAATGGAACCATCTTTAGGGGGAAAAAATTGTCGACCCCATCTCCGTACCAACAAACTATTTGGAATACTTGCCTTTTCTTACATTTTATCACAAACAACTAGCTTCAGATCGCTAGATGTCACTGAAACTTCAACCAGATTCTATGGTCCGGTAAGACAATGTTTACTGATAATAAAAATTCAACATGGATTTGGCATAAAAGAAAAAGGTTATACAAAAAAGAACCTCTTCCCACTGTTAAGCATTACGGAGGATCTGTAATGTTTTGGAGCTTGTTCTTCTCCAAAGGCCCTGGGACCATTGTTAAGATGCATAGCATAATGGACTTAGCATAATGGGAGTACCAGGGGATTCAAATGTGGGTTTGTCTGCTTCTGTCAAAAAGCTAAAACTGGGTCATGGTTGGCTCTTCCAGCAGAACTAACAATCAATCTCCAAATCTACCAAAAATGGTTCACTGACCACTGAATCAAACTTAAGACATGACAACTTCATTCCCAAAAAAACTGTGAGATGAGCTCCAGAGGAGACTCCAAAAGAGATACCTAGGACTGTAGAGGATCTGGAGGTATTCTGTATTCAGGAGTGTTCTCAGATTGCTTACTCTGCATTCTCATCAAGTTTTATAGGAGATACATTGCTGTTATGCTGGCATTTTTGTTAGACATATATACTGTGCAATATTTTTACCTTATATTTTCAGAATTAAAGTAAAGTGGCCTCTTAGTGGTATGGGGCCGATGCTGGGGCCTCCAGAGAGCTGCGGGCTGTGGCCACTGAAATTGCGGGCTGTGGCCACTCTGTCGTGGGGCCGGCTTTGGTGGCTTGAGGCATCTGGGAGCTGGAACGGAAGGCTGAGGCTGTGGTGCGGCCTGCAGGGGAGTCGGCACAAGGACTGGTGGCTGAAGCTGTTTCATGGCCGGCGTAGGAGGCCGCAGCCGTCTGGGAGCCAGAACCAGGGCTTCTTGGCCCAGGGGCTCGGCGGCAGCTTCGGAGCTTTCGGGCCCGGTCGTAGGGCTTTTTGGCTCAGCCATAGCTCCTCAAGCCGAATTACCCGAGCCCGGGTTTCCTCAGTGAGCCTCCACCTCGGGGTTAGGTGTATTCACCAGTAGTTCCGCGGTAGTTCGGGCCAGGTCTTGAAGCAGCCATGCCTGAGAGGCCGCGACAAACCTCCGCGTCCCCCCGAGTCTTGTGCTCCATGCCCCGCCGGTCTGCTGTCTTTGTTGGTCTGTTCTTTTGTCATGATCTGGCTAGGCTTACTCAGGCAGGAGGCACAAACACAAACCTTTTCCTTTCTCTTTGTCTTTCTTTTATTGACAAAACACAAAACAAAAATTATTTCTCTGCATTTAATCCATTCACCAAGTGAAGCAGTGAGCAGCCAGTGTGTGGGGATAGCACCTTGTTCAAGGGTATATCAGTGGTGTCTCTGGCAGTCCTGGGATTCAAACCCACAACCTTCTGATCACAGGGGCAACTCACTAAACACCAGGCCAACAGCTGCCCCAATAATATTCTTTACCATAAAGACTTTTTTTCGTGATCCTTTTTACCAAGGGTGCCAATTATAGGGCTGATTATAGAGCTGACTGTATAAAATGTATGGTTTCACATTACGAGATTTTTTAAATGATTTATTATAAAGGTCCATGAATAATTTCAACACATATAAATTAATCATATATGAAAGATCACATACCGGATAACTGCCTATTTCAAATCATTTCAAATGGTCTGACATGACACTGGATCACCGCTTTTAAAATACAAGGCTTTCTGACTGACACGGTTCTTGATGTTACACAGCATTCTCAATTTTATGGAATCATATGCCACAGTTCATAGATCTGCAACACAAGTGACTTCATTTTATTAAAAAACCTTTGGCTGGTTGTGCAGATCCTGTATGATGTTCTCTCGCTGCTGTGAGTAATCATGGGGTTCTCTCTTTCTCTCTCTCTCTCTCACTGTCCCTCTGTCTCTCTCTCTCTCTCTCTCTCTCTCTCTCGCTCTCTCTCTCTCTCTCTGTGTCCCTCTCTCTCTCTCTCTTTCTCTCTCCCTCTCT
>JBBPCY010074100.1:0-30211 GCA_037974405.1 Brachyalestes nurse | reverse complement strand
TGCACTGGATGTGTTTAGACCGGGAAGAAATGTATGCTGAGGGCGTGAGGCCAGAAGAGTCAGAGGGGACTCCAAGTTCAAGAAAACCAAGTTGAAACAGTATCCTGAAAGCAGCGATCTCTGTGAGTGTTTCCTACTCAGAGGAAAAGGACTAACTGAGATTGTGTTTTGCAGACTAAAGCTGGTGACTCCCGAGTGGAGTGAAGAGTCAGTGTCTCCATTGAAAACGTATCTGCTGCAGGGGGTCTCAAGCACTCTGCACTATGTTGGATTAAGCTGAAGGCGAGAGGAGTGTCTCGCAGTTATATTTTCTGTTGCCGAAAGAAAGCTTGTTTTGTTTTGTTTTTTTTTTCTTTGCTTGTGAAACATTAAAACTCAGTGGATTCTACTTGTGATCACGTCTGTGCTTCCTTATCTACCCTGGTCTGACAGTTTTTTTTTTTTTTTAGTTATGTCATAACATCAGGTGCTTATAACTACAGGTACAGATCAGTTTTATCAGATCAGTGCAAGGCACACTTCCCAATCTTTGCTTCAGTGGAAAAACATTTTTACTGCTGAGCAGAAACCTTACTAAAAAGAAATGTGAAACTGTCTAGCAGTTTGTTTTGACTGAAGACAGAAGTGAAAGCTCATGAGACCTTTTGGTTTAGATAAAATTGCATTGTCAGCACAGTAACAAATTAGTAACGAATAGAGTGACCGTGTAAGAGACATTTATGTTGTTACTTCTGGGCTATTTGTTTTCTACAGACTATTCCCACAGTGAAACTATTGCTGGACTAAACCAGGCATGTACAGAGTATTAGTATCATAATACATTAGATATAAGAATATATAAGAAATCATGGGACAGTTACTAATCTGAATATCTACAGCGGTAAGAGTTGCACTTGACCAATCACTGAGCTGCACTTTCTAGCTCTACTTATATGGGAACTGCAGTGTACTACACTTTTGAAATAGTACATCCAGGAGAAAACAAAACATGCAGGTCCAAGTACTGGTCAGCAATTTGGCTGTATTTTAATTTGTCTTTTAGTTTATGTATTAGTGACGGACTTTGACATCTTTCTGCTATTAAGAATGAAGAGTTTTCTCAATTATGTTGATCAGAAAAAAGAAAAATGGAAAAAAAAGAAAAATGGACATTTTAAGATCAGTCAGTCAACCATTATTTAAACATCACATGGTACATTGAGGATTACACAAAGCAAGGCACTGAAGAGAGTAAATATAAATCTGACCAAAAAGTGTATATGTCTTGAGGGCCTAAGACAAAGTAAAGTTTGTAAAAGCCTTTTAAATCATAAGTAAAGCCTTTTAAAACACAATCAGAAAAATAAAATAATCAAATAAGATGAAAACAAGCACAGTAAAAATTAAAAGCAAGAATAAAAGTAGTAATACAAATAAAAACAATAAGAAAAATATCAGAAAAAATCTTCTTAACACTACAAACCCTGAATAAGGATGCCATTACCAGGTTTCCTGAAGCTCATGTAAAAATGGAATAAATAAATCTTGTATAGCATTGTCGTTGCGTGGAATCTTCTTCATGATGTCCATGATATTGATAATGCACTGGCCCCAAGTCTGAATGAGAAGCTTAGTCAACGAAGCTCTGTCTTTGCCCTCCAACAAACCAGCAGGGATTCTCGGTTTGCCAGAATTTTCCAGCAGGTTCTTCATCTTTTTGAATTGGTCATCCGTTAGTTCATCCATGATATTGTTGAGGCTCAATGCCCAGCCATGAAGAGGATCTTGATGTCGTTCATGGTGTTTTTTTGAAAGAACAGACATTCGTTTGTATTTATTTTTAGTTATTTCATAACATCAGTTGCTTATATCTACAACTTATTTTACATGTTTTAACATATGAGATGAAACAGAATGAACTTTGTAAATAAATAATAAATTACTCCAAGTAAATGATAGGAACATTTTTTACACATTTTACTGTTAAGTAGTGTTTCTTCATTTGGTAAATAAAAAAAACAGTTACAAGTTATTGTTTTTTATTGTTTCTCTTATTATCTGTGAATAAATAATAAGTACTCACCTGCTGGAGGCAGCCTCTGCATTTCAAATGAACTGGAGGGTAATGGTTGCATTCCATGTGAGCACCCCTTTGAATTCTGTTCAGGAATTCGTCTCATATTGGGACATCGTGTAACTACCACGTTTCCATTTTTCATCTCATCCTTCAGCTTGGATACTTCCTCCTGTAATAAACGTATCTCCTCGTCTTTTCTTTCACACATGACACATCTGGATGAAGCAACAGCTGGATGAGCGAGTTGTGCTTCTAATTTCTGAATCTCTTTCTCTTTTTTCTGGACAGTTGCTTGCAGTCTTCTAATTTCAGCATCTTTAGACTCCAAGAGCTTTTGATATGCACTGCGATTACCGTTTGAAAATAACCAGTTTGTGAATGCTCTGAGCTTGTTAATTTTCTTCTTAAGTCGTTTAATCAGAGATTTCTTCTCTGTAAGGTCATTAGTTTCTGCTCCTTCTATGCAAAAACGGACAGGAGCATCTTTGTCTGCAATGAAGTACTCAATCTTTTCAACAAGCTCCACATTCTGATTCCCACAGGTGCCATTCTTTTCGAGAACACAATACCTCTTTCCGCACCTCTCAATGAACTTGTCCAGTTGATTAACCCTGATTTGGTCTTGAATGGTAATACCTTTGAGTTTTTCTACATGCGTAAATATCACAATTGTATGGTCCCAAATTTCGTCAGTGAGGAGGCTTTCTAGTGTCTTTATGGTCGTATGAGTGATGGTGGAGTTCACATCAAGGACTAAGAGCACTGCATGGGGCCCTTTTTTGAAGTAAGACTGCACAGAATACACAATATGTTGTTTTGTTTTTCTTTGCTGTCTGATGGACCTGTCCAGATCTCCCGTCCACCCGGGGCCACGAACTACTACAACATTTCTATTAAATACTGCTGCCTCATGTTTTACATGGTAGTTGCAAAATTTCCCCCACACTGTGAAGACTTTCTTTTGAAGGATTGCATTGCCCACTTCGTTTTTCCCAGCACAGTGAGTGCCAATGATCACAAGATTTAGCTCCTTGAAAAGAGGGAATCCTGCAAAGTGAAATAAACTTTAAGCAAAATACAATCAACAGTTCCGATTCCCCATTTTCACTGTTGTGTTTCTGTTCCACTGAAAAGTGAGACTGATCCTGAAGATCCTGAAATACATGATATGTTCATGAATGGACTTTTATTACTAAGATATCTCATAGCTTCTGTATGAATTAGCTATATATAGTAAATCATAAAGTTTACGAGTAAGGGGAAAGTGGCCCTTTATAGTCACACAAAAGGAAACAGTGTAGAGTGAAATTCTTTCTCTGTATTTAACCCTGCCAGAGACACATTGCCTGTGAGCAGTGTTTGGGGACAGTATCATGCTCAAAGTTGTGCCTTAAACTATGCTAGACTGACTATTTATGATGTCCATTAAGACATGGCTGGATGAGTTCTGCGTGGAAGAACTTAAATGGCAAAAAGCTTTGGTTTTATATTTGATTTGCTTACATAAATGTTTAAGTTGATATTTACAGAAACATTTGAACTGCAACTGTGTAACTGCTGTTAAAAACGTTAATGTAAATTCAGCTACATTTCGCTACTAAAAAAAACTAAATGTTTTGGTACTGTCCAGAGAACATAAAAAAGCGAATCTTGGAATGGTGAAATACTGCTGTACTCAGAGCAGAAGTTTTGAAAGTAGCCAATCCGAGAATGCTATTTATTTCTCCTTGCTGCTGATTGGCTGCTGCCCTGTGACGCAGCAGTCCAGAATTTCCCCTGTGGAGCGTATCGAGTGATCTTGTGTTTTTTGTTTTGTTCTTCTTAAAGCCCTGTATTTTTATTACAGAAGAGTAAATTAATTTATTACTGTATTTATCTGCTTATAACACTGAAAATGCACATGCTTGAATTACAGTGTAGTGTCTACAGGGGTCACATCGGTATTTACTTTCTAGCACTGCAGGAGTTCAGAGTAAACTGTACAGTACAGATACAGGTTTACCTTTACGTTTTCTTCAAGGATAATGTATTAATCTGAGTTTTTAATTTAATTGAAGTGTTTAGGGTTTGCACTATAAATATATGCATTTTTAGGCTTTTTGTACCACATCATAACATTGCGCTTGCTTTTGGAATGTGTGTGTGTGTGTGTGTGTATACACAGTACTGTGGCATCTGTGCAGATCATTTAAATAGGGAATGTATTTCTGCTTGGAGAAAGTTCAGAAAGCAATTAATAGTATTCAGATTATTTTTTTGTAAAAGGTAGTTGCTATGTAAACTGATTAAAATATCACAAGTTTAGTTCCAGATTGCTCCTTCATCATCCAAGAGGAGAGGTCTGGGAATGGTAAAGAAAAGACATTGACAAACATAAAACACTACTGCATTGAGGGTTTTGTATGTATTCTATATGGACTCTATAAAATGGAATTTTCTCAGGTGCCGAAGGCTTTGCACAGCACACACAGACACACACATTTGTGTATAATAAATATTTTAAAGATTCTGTGAGCAAGAACTGAATGATAAGTAATATACTGCAATTTGTCTAATTAGTCACTGACATCTAACCTATATTTATATTATTTTCTAACACCCTGATACTAGCTTAACAGTTAAATGAGACCTGCGTCATTGGGGTCCAAAAATGGCAGCCATCCGGTGTCATGTTCTTAAATATAAAGCCCACATTTTGCTTACACGAGAAAACATTGTGTTTTTCCGTTTATTAGGCTTATTTACATTGATACCTAAATCCAATGGCTAAAAAGTAACACTGTTCTGCAATCTCAGCTCTGACCCTTCACTAGACTGAATCACAGGCATGAAAAACCACAGCTTACTCATGTTCAGTGCAAAAGTGAATGTCTCTTACCCGTCACAGGAAAGTCCTGCCTTATAACACAGGATGGTATTATCCTTTTAAATTCAAAAAATGGGGAAAAAGATGCTTCCTGTTAACCAATCCTTGTGCTCAAATAAACCAGTGCTCACATTATGTTCCGTTTAACTAAGGAAAAACGTGGCTGAAGCAGTAAACAAAACCCAAACAAAACAAATCCAAAAACCTGCCTGTCTTTGTAATGTGTTCAACCAGCTGTTCAATCAGTCCAAATCTGTCTAAACATTATTCTGAAGTGATACACACAACACAGGTAATCCCAGTGCTAAAAAGAATATAAGCTTGTCTACTTCATTGTTAATTTGCTGCTGTTGTTTTGTCGGTTGTTTGCTGTTCTTTGCTGCAGCTGCAGTTTCCTCCAAATCATGTGACTTTTGAGGTCTGTGGGGCCTACAGGATGGATGAAAAAATAATAGTAAACAAGTTTTTATGTGCTGAACACCTCAAAACAAGTCCCTTGTCAGTTTGCAATGCAAATGAATATTCAAACGAAGTGGAAACAAATGGGGTGGAGAGAGTATTCTGCCATTACACCAGCCTGTGTAAAATACTTAAAGATAAAGATGAATCAAAGGTGCAGATAACACCATGTTATTGATTCAACATTGAATTATGGTTAAATGCTCTGATTTATGGTCAGTGCTGAATTATCAACATTGAAACTAAAGCAATTTTTGGTCAGATTTTCAAAATAGAACATTCCAGGGTAACAAAATCTTAATTCAACATTGATATAAGTTGACATTTTCAACATTGAAAATAAGATGCTGAACCAACATTGAAAGCATCTTTGCCAAACAAGCATTGAAACAGTGTTAAATCCTTGTTGAATCCATCCACAAATGATTGATTTTTCAAGGTTGAATAGATGGCCTTCTCAACGAGCAAGATCAATACGTCTTTATGTGCTGAACACCTCAAAACAGGGCCCTCGTCAGTTTGCAATGCAAATGAATATTCAAACAAAGTGGAAACAAATGGGGTGGAGAGAGTATTCTGCCACTACACCAGCCTGTGTAAAATACTCCAGATAACACCATGTTATTGATTCAAAATTGAATCATGGTTAAATGCACTGATCTATGGTCAGTGTTGAATTATCAACATTGAAACTAGAACAATTTGTGGTCAGATCTTCAAAATTGAACATTCCATGGTAACAAAACCTTAATTCAACATTGATATAAGTTGACATTTTAAACATTGAAAGTAAGATGCTGAGTCAACACTGATATTACTGAAAATTAATATTCAAAATTGAACATTCCATGGTAACAAAACCATAATTCAACATTGATATAAGTTGACATTTTCAGCATTGAAAATAAGATGCTGAACCAACATTGAAAGCATCTTTGCCAAACAAGTGTTGAAACAGTATTAAATCCTTGTGGAATCCATCCACAAATGATTGATGGCCTTCTCAACGAGCAAGATCAATGCTGGATCAACATTGAAGATTATCTTTGTCTGATATGAAATCAATGTCATTTCAACAGATGTGTGCTATCTGGGATGTGACCAATAAAACCGATATGTATGATAATTTTCGATACAGATTGGTTGAATTGTAAGGAACGAGAAAATAGTTGGGGTAGCTTCTGATAGCAGTAATATTGAATACACAGTACTAGGTGTTTTACATGTAGACTGAGTGGTTGAAAGTAGTTTCCTTTTTCCACAGTTTCTCATGAAGAGGTTGTACAGAAATGTGTAGAGTGGTCCATCACATCACTATGTCTGGGGCCCAAAACTTTGTGCTACAACCCTGTCCTGATCTAAGCCATTCTCTCCAGATTGTCCAGTTCTTGCCGTACTACAAAGCTGGCCTTCATTACTAGCTTTTCTAGTCAGGTAGCATCCTGAGCATTTACACTATCAGGCCAGCAAACCCACTGTGTGTTTGAAAGCTTAAGTCTCCTCAGGAAGAGCATTCTGCTCTGTTGTTTCTTGTAGAGGGCCAGTATTGTCTGACTAGTTTGTTGTTTATCCACACTGTAGTATACCTTCTCTTGCCAGATGATAACGGGGGAGTCTTTTTATTCTGTCTGAAATCCACCAGCTTCCAGCTACCACTTTATTATTTGATTAGTTACAGAGGAATACACCGTTTATGTATTTATGTAATGTGTTGTGTGTTGACAAAAACTTAGCAGTGTTTGCTTTACAAAAAGGCCAGATGAAGGAGTACAGTAGCTGAGGTTATCAATATCAGATGCAACACACTGCATATTTTCCCCTGCTTATACATAACCTAAACAGCTCATGATGGGATAACTGTTAATCATCAGTAATGCCACATTTCCCCATGTCTCCCGAATGAGGGCAGGCACATAGGCGCGTATTCATTTTTACTTTCTTTCTTTAAACAGTAACAACAAACAGACACGGGGGCAAGAAACATACCCCAACCAAAACAGCTCTAGCGGCAGCATACTTGGACCTGACAGTACCCCCCTTCCCCAGGGCACCCAAAGACCCAACAACAAGCGGAGGCGGGAAGGCTAAAGAAAGGGTCCTGTGGGCCCCACCTGGCCACCTCTCGGTAGTGTCCATCCAGGGTGTCCCGGGTGGGTCACACAGTCCCTTCTTTTGTGTCCTCCAGGACGAAGCCCACTCCAGGGAGCACCCTCCGGGGAGCCCCACCGTGTCCTCCAGGAAGGAGCCCCTTCCAAGTAGCCCCGTCGTGTCCTTCAGGACGAAGCCCCCTCTGGGGAGCCCCACCTTGTCCTTCTGGATGACGTCCCCTATGGGGAGCCCCTCCATGTCCTCCAGAACGGAGCCCCCTACAGGTAGCCCCTCAGTGTACTCCAGGACGGAGCCCTCTACGGTTAGCCTCTCAGTGTCCTCTAAAACGTAGCCCCCTATGGGGAGCCCCTCAGTGTCCTCCGGGACAGAGCCTCCAACGAGGAGCCCCCCTGCGGGACTGAGGCCCCTTCAAGGAGCCCCTTCATGTCCTCCGGGACCGAGCTCCCTCCGGAGAACCCCTCAGTGTCCTCCAAGATTGAGCTCCCTCCAGGGAGCCTCTCAGTGTCCTCAAAGATCGAGCTCCTTCCGGGGAGACCCTCACTGTCCTCCAGGAATGAACTTCCTCTAGGATCGTACCCCCTCTATGCAGTTACTCCATGACCCCAAGGTCCGAGTCCCCTTCAGGGGAAAGAGCCCAGTACCCAGTACCCTAAAAAATTCGGGGAAGACCCCCAGCCACACGCCCCTTCCAAGGGCACGCTACCAGCGTTCTAGGAGGACCTGGTCCCCTCCAGGGCATTGATGGAGTGCTCAGCGGCCCTGCTGCTGGAGTGAGAGGCCCTGTTGCTGGAGTGAAAGGCCCTGCTACAGACTCTAGTTGCCCGGCTACTGAGCTTAGCTGCTCGGCTACTGGGCTTAGCTGCTTGACTACCTGGAGTAGCCCCTGCTGCTCAGCTACCTGGAGTAGCCCCTGCTGCTCAGCTACCTGGAGTAGCCTCTGCTGCCTGCTCTGCTACCTGACTTGGCTGCTTTGCAACCTGACTTGGCTGCTCCACTAACAGGCCAAGCTGCCCTGTTAATGGGGGAAGCCTCTGCGCTGCTAACCACAACGTAGTTCGCGTTAGCCTGAAGAACAATAACATGCAATAATTATATTTTGTTATCAGGGCACCAGCTGAGATCTGAAGGAATGCTTTGGTAAAAAAAACATCCAGTTTTCCACTTATCCCAGATATGGTCAATCGTTTGCAGTTCAAATTCAGCATTTTTTTTCGAGCTGTGGCTGCAAGGCTAACATTGAAAATCACTCAAATCAGTGAGGAGAATCAGCCTTTTACATATAGGGAGATTCTGGAAAAGGGAGGTGAATAAGTTCCCCCTGAAAAAAATATAAAAATGTAATTAACTCTCAGTGTTTATAAATTCCCTTCTGTGTGTAATTATCAGGTTTATACAATGTCAGGTGTTTTAATTCCTGTAAAACAGGTTTAATATTCTGTAAAACAGCAAGACTGTATTGCCCCCTCTAGTAAATGTTATTTTTTCTTTTAGATTTTATAACTGACATCCATTACTTCTTCCTTAACAATTATCAAACTAAGCATTAAAAGATAAACTCATAACTGCCCTCAAATCATTTGACTTGTAAAAGGAGTCCTCTTCTGCCCTTTCCTTTTGTGCTTTTGTGCATCTTGATGATCTTGTAGAACAAAAAGAACAACGATAGCTTGAAAGGGACAGTTCTATGATAGAAAATACACTTTAGGAGTTACTTACTAACACTTTATCACATTTGCAGCCCCCAATAACCACACTCTTATCTGCCCACGAGGTAGCTCCAAAACCATGCAATAGCTTTATAGGCAAAGCCAGAAGTACATAGTATTTTCAGCTATGTTGAGGGATGATTAACAGTAGGCTTTTTGTCAAATCAATGAAAATGACAGCACATTGCATCTTTGTCAGTAACAAAATGATTTAAAAACCAAGAGAATAGTGTTGTGCATTTTTCTAAAGGCAGACTGTTTAGTGACATATGATGATAGATAAATGTATCTGCTTTCAAAGGGAAAGAAATACCTGAGTGCTGTTACATCTGTACGTGGAACAGGTGCAGGAAACATGGAGATCCACAATACAGTCCAGCAAAACAGTTTCAAAGACTTATACAAAAATCACTAAAGTATAACAGATTAAACAAAACAAGCACACACACAAACTCAAGCACAAGGAAATCACCAGATCAAAGCTGGTAAGAGATTATCATTGTGAGTTTTGAACAGAATCCTCTAAGGATGATCAGGGAGCGTTGTGATGAGAAATAACTGGAAAGCTAGCCTAGCTTGGTCATAAAAATGATGGTGATCTGACAAAGACCTCTGGGTAGGCTGGTATTTATAGGGAAGTCAGAGATAGAACCAGGTAAGAGGCGTAACTACACTTCTCTAAAGAATTTAGAAGTACAAAGAACATAAGCTACTGTAACCAGTTAAAAGACAGATCAGAAAAAACATGGAACTTAACTAAAATAAATAAGGCCGGGTGGAGATAGCGAGACGTGAAAAGTGCAGGAAATGACAGTTCAGCAATGCAAACTGTGTATAATTTTATCGCCTGTAGCACATCCCGTACCAGTTTCAGCTGGCATTCATTTCAAATGTATAGCTTTAGCATGTTCATAAAAACAGATCTACAGGACCAACATAAACAATGGGATGTACAGTATTCATATAGAAATAGGAACTTTAAAATTAACATCATGTGGCACTAATAACTACTTTAACCTGTGGATCCAGAGCAACTTTTCTACTTCACTACTGAAAAATGAAAGAAAAAAATGTCAAAAATGTCACTTTTTCAACCAATTGCACTTTCAGTTTCAGTCAACCCATCATATTTTCAATCTGATTTTAATGTGTTTTCATGTTGCTCATGCTGATTGCGTATCACTGGCATAGGCTGGTAATCCAGTTACAAGAGAGGTATAGCAGTAGCTTAAAATTCATAGGTTTAAATCTGACTGAGTACTCTTAGTTATGCACATTTGCAATCTACCATGATATCAGCTGCTATTTGATGAAAATGTATATTTCAAACTACAAGTTTAGCTCCTGCTTTTCTATTCTATAGCGCTGATTGAATGTTGAGAGATCACAGGTTAATGTACAAATACAAATGAACCGTGGTGTTTTTTGCTGAGATGGGGCCTATTCTTTGGGCGGGGGTGGGTCATTCTTTTTGCCTCTTGCCGTATGTAACACAATTGTGAAATACATAGAATAAAAAAAAGTGTGTTTCTCATATGCTTTTTTATTCTCATAATCAGCACTGTTTTACATGGATAATCATTAAGAGGTAACTTTAGATCATATGAAAAGCATTGCAAGTGTGTGTGCAAGATGTTATTTTTCAGCCAAAGTTACATTATTGTCTTGATTTTTTTCATAAACATCAGGTTTACGTCTATTCTATGCTGGTTACATGCTTTAAGAGAACTCTTAGACAAATAACACAAAAGACGGATAGATAGCTTGTTACAGAATATAGACTGCGTTTGGGTTACTGAACACAGTTCTCTAGCCATGCTATTCTTTTAATTGGTCCAATGGTTAAAGGATCTGACTCCTCCTCCTTCTCCCATGTCTGGACCTTATGGCTGGATGGTGACCTCAGTCTCCCCATACACTTGCCTGAGGGCAGCACAGTCCAGGCTGGCCATCAGCTTGGTGGTCCCTGCCCTCCGAGGAGTGAAGCGCTCTGTCCATGTTATAGAGCCGCCAGGGCTAATTATGCTGCAAAAAACACAAACATGTACATGCTTGTACATTCCAGTCTTATGTGGGCTTCCACCTGAAAATAATGCTTAGTTTTCTTCAAAGTGAATTTATTAAAAAGTGAACATCATGCATTTCAAATTAATGTAAATGCAAAGCACTGTACATTAAAGGGGACCTATTACGCAAAACTTACTTAAAAAAAAAGTTATAATAGGTCAATGGGTCTTTGAACAAAATCGCTCTCAAATAAAGAGATATCACTAGGTTTATTCTTCACAGTTTGGATCCCATTCCAAACACGCCATTTCAGGAAACTGATTGTTGCTAGGACACGTCCATCGAAAATGAAATGGAGCCACGTAGTCCTTCTGTTTTCTTTGTCTGGGAGAAAGTTGTCTGTACTCTTCTTTGCAGCAACAACACAACACTTCATGAGTGACCTGCCTCTGCCTGTAGCCGTAGCTCTCGCTAAGCTCGTAAAACCAGCAGACAAAATGGCGAATCTTCAACTAATCTAGTGGGCGGGGTCTCAACAGATGAGGGGCGGTTCTATGCTAATTGGCCCAGTGGGACGTCACACTGGTGATATCTCTTTATATGAGAGTAATTTTGTGCAAAGAACTTAATGAACATGTTTTGTATAGCCCATAGACCTATTATAACTAAAGTGAATTTTGCATAATAGGTCCCCTTTAAGTAAGTTCCTTTAGATACCTTTCTTCTCCTTCTTCTTCCTTTTCTTTTTCATTCCAGCCATCACTTTTTTATTCTCATTTCCATTTCTTCTTCTTTATTAAAAAATGCTTCATTAAAAAATGTACATTTAAATGACATTTCTTTTTTACAAAAAAGTATATTCATTCTTGCATAAGAGTAGAACATAGAAGCTATATTTGTTAGACACAACAGAATAAATTCATTAATAAAATTAAGCAACAGAACATGAGTGTATTGTCGCAAATAAATTCATGGCAGTGATTTTAACCTTAAATCATCAGAGCTGGGAGTTTATTCTCAATAACAGACTCTTCTCTTGTCCTTAACTTACGTAACTCAGTATATTTACTGGGGAGCTATTTGAATTCATTTTCTAATTTTGCATATAACAATGCGATTAATCATGATTATAAATTTCAATCGTTGCCCAGCATTAATGTGAATGTATATATATATATTAAAAGTTCAAAATTTTAACACTTGCGTTCAAGGCCAGAAACAGACTTGCACCTCCTTCCGTATTTGCACTTATCAAGCAGCATGACACTTCTCATCCTCTCAGAGCTTCAAGCACTGCTCGTCTGTAACCTTTGTTGCTGAAAAGAAGAGGAAGACATGCATCAAGACTCTTTTCAGTCTTAGTGGAACAGACTCCCTCTTGCAATCAGATCTGCAGAGTCCCACGCTGTCTTCAAGCGTCGTCTGAAGACCCACCTCTTCAAGGAGCACCTTAGTGACTAACCAGTCCTCTTGTTTTTCTCTTATACATCTTTTTCTATATATGTAAAAAAAACCTCGGGTCTTTACCATCTTAACTGTTTTTCCTTACTTATGTATTAACCTCTGACATTTTTCTTTTGACAGGGTTTGTTAAGGTGTGTAACTTAACTGGCAGTAACTTGGTAAAAAGCAGGTATTGATCTTAGTGTAGCTTTACAGTTATAAAGAACTTAAGCTCCGATGTACTTAAGTTCTGCTAAATAAAGTAAACATGTATATATATCGCCACCTTGCTAAAATAATCGCCGAAGTCATTTTTTGGCAAAATCATCTCCTCTTGATGCTGGCCACCTATGGTAAAATTGCCTACACCGTCAGTCGATCAGGTAATATGACTCTACCACTTTAGGACAAGGGCCTGCCCATTGAAATGAATAGGAGCTGATTTTTTGTGTTTCCTGAAAAACTTGAAAAAATGAGTTAGGTGATTATTTTAGCAAGGTGTCAAGATATATATTATTTTAGAATATATATATATATACACACACACATACATAAAGTACAAATATATGTGTGTGTGTGTGTTTTACAATGTTACAGAAAGCATGTATATTTCTATCTATGCCATGAATTTCTTCTTACTCATCCACTTAGGGCAACTAAACCGTGCTGAACCAGCGACCCTGTCTTGAAGTTCGTCTCCGTGTCTCATTTCATACTCCTGGAGCTCCTGCAGTGCTCAGCACTGGACCGTGAACAAGGAACCGGAGCAGCTCCAGACTCTACTGAGCTCACTGTAGCAGCATCAGAATTGGCATCAGCCATCACAGTGTCAGGAGCGGTATTAAAGGTGTCAAGCTGTGTCAGGTTATGACAGTATGAGTATGTGTATGTGTGTGGGCAGGAGGGTGTGTGTGAGGGACAGAGGAATAGAATGGAGACAAAAGGAAGGAGGAGGTCAAAATGAAAATGGCAAGTGATGAATGGAGAGAAGAAAAGGACTGATACAGGGAAAGATATAGGAATGTAAGGAAGGATCAGAGAGTGACAGAGAAGTCTTCTTAAAGCCAGCGTGAATGAGAAACCATTCTCCTCCCGTCCCACAACGTATTTTTGAGTGAAATACGGTATCAATGAGAGTCTCAAAGCAAGCTGAGTGTTTATTGGTTGGGGGGGGGCTAGGAAAATTTGGAAACATATTAGTTTTCTCCAAAAGTCACAAATGCATTCATAAGCCCATCATAATGTTTGGACACACTAATGCCATATAATGGTGTAAATGGTGTATAATGGTACACCGCATATACCATTATATACCATATATACCATTTAGTATACATGGTACACCTTTATATAACATATGTACAACTATATGGTATACATAATTTATAATGGTATATGTGGTATAATATTAATTACATGAACTGTTATAATGGGCCCCATGTTGGTGCAATGGGTGGCAGTGTTGCCTTACACCTCCAGGGTAGGGGTTTTGAATCCGAGCCTGGCCTTGTGTGTGTGTGGAGTTTGCATGTTCTCCACGTGGTTGTGCGGATTTCCTCCGGGGTCTCCAAGACATGCGTGTCGAGTGAATTGGGGATTCTAAATTGGCCGTAGGTGTGACTGTGTGAGTGAATGGTGAGTGTGTGCACCCTGCGGTGTACTGGCCTCGTGCCCATTGACCCAATGATAGGCTCGGTGTACCTGTGACCCTAGTGAGGAATAAGTGGTTACAGAAAATGAGTAAAAGTGAGTGATTATAATAAAACATGTACTTGTAACCTACATGTAACCTCTGCACATGTAACCTCTTCTGCATTTTTTGCACACACGACATTCTACTGCTGGAATACCGTACCTGTCAAAATACTGTATTCATCCAGACTGTAGATATTATTGATTGTACTGACTGTTATCTTGTCTAATTGTATTGTTGCACTTGTGTTTTTCTTGGACACTCTTTTGTCCTATCTGCATTTGGGGCCTCGTGGTATTCAATTCTGTTCTGATCTGCTCTTGGGTCCTGGAGGCACGTTGTTTCGTTTCACTGTGTGCTGTATGTCTATGGTCGAAATGACAATAAAACCTACTTTACTTGACTTGAAAATAGTGGACCTCTGCTCAATGCCACATTGTTCCAGCCTGGTCTCTGGTCAGTCTGTGGACTGGTGTCTGGGAACCACTGATGTGGACAACTCTAAGTATCTTTGTTTACTGTTTGAATGAAGGTACAAATGCTAACTTAGCAGTAGCCTAGGCTTTCTATTGCACTTTGAAACATGGATTATATGGAAATTGTGTCCAGTGGACTTCAGCAGTCTTGCAGAGTTTTTACTGTATTTTTTTTTTACTGGAAACTTTTCCCACAAACAGCACTGTCTACTGTTTCTCCATCCATGACTGGGAACGGAATGTGTCCTAGCAACAGAACCCAAATCTATGCTTATAGAGACAACAGCTCAGGGTCCCAGCACAATTATGATGTATCTCAGAGGCCTGCCACTGAGAGGATGTCTGATTTTAGTTCTTTGGGGCAATCAGACAGAAAGCAGCTTGGCCATTCAGCACTCCTGGGCTTCTGAGAGAGCAGAGAAAGAGTGTAATCTCTTCTCAAGAATTCGGTTTAGCCCAACCCCTGCTGTCTTCTCCATCACATTTATCAAGACAAAGAGAGAGAGAGACAGAGAGACAGAGAGAGAGGCCATGCTGATGAAGTCTTCCTTTTGTGGCCCATTGCATGACAGGTCCAATATGTTCATACACTATAAGTTTCCTCAGTGATTCTTGGCTTGGATATACAGTTATACAGGAGAACAAAAGTATCTGGGAAGACCAAAGTGTGGTTGGCCAAGAGACAAGACAAAGCAGGAAAGTATCTGAGTTATGAGGGCATAATATTAATGCATTACTTTTCTACCATAACGGTTACATGATCATTTCCTTATGTATGGACAGTAGTGCAATGCGTTGATTTTTTAGACTTTTTTTACTTACAGTACCTAAAATGAATAATGCTCTAAAACGTAAGTTGCAAAATAGTGAGTGACAAACGGTTTCTCATGGGCCAGATCAATTGCCCACCATTGCACTAGGGCCGTCCAAAAAGATTCCACCAATTTTGGTTGGAAACTGTAAAGACTGTAAGAGTATTAATTGGCCATGTCTGCAAGTTTAGCTCTGAGCTCAAAGAAGCTTTAAGGGGAAGAAGGTTTTCATGCGATGATGATGTGAAAGAAGCCGTGCATCAGTCACTATGGTGCTGCTCAACCAAAAACATTTTTTGCTGATGTCATTAAAAAGTTGGTACGACGCTGGGAAAACTGCATTTCAAGGGAAGGTGACTATGTAGAAAAGTGATGTAATTTGTTTTTGAAATTCTTAATAAATAGAGTGTAAAAAATGTGGAAACTCTTTGAATGTCCCTTATACATATTAAAATTCAAACTTGAACGGAAGGACCTCAGAAAGAGGCTGAAATTGCATTTAATGGCTATAAAAAGGTTAAAAATGTCAGGCTCTTCTCACTCACATATCTCATTAACAAAAAAGGAAGAATCCTTTGAAAGATCTTTAGGGAACCAAAAGTGGTGATATGGAACCCTTTTTTGAAGTTTGGGCGTATATGAAACAAGCCTGGAAGGCCTGGATATGACATCTAATGTAAACAGTGAAAAAATGGCATTTTTAGATTTATTAATATAAAAGGTGTTGAGTGTTTGTTTTAATATTTTCTTTATTTCACAATATTGTAGCTATCAATCATGTAATAAAACGTAAGAGCAACAGCAGAGGACACCTAGGTCAGACTCCAGCTTGTCTTTGGAGACATTTCAGACTCAGTAAGCATCCAGAAAATATTTTACATGTACACAAGGGCAAAGTTATATGCAGTTACTTCATTCTGGCAGTGTCACGGGTAAGCTGGAAGTGATCCGCCCTCCATGCAAGGGCAGTGGTTAAGATGACGAGCCTTCAAATGTTTTTAAGACATTTCTTATCCTATTACCAGCCCATCCCCAGGCTCCACTCCAGCTGCAGTGTTTTAATCAACGATCGAGCAGTACAGTGTGTACAGTCCACAATTTTATTAGGACATCAGATGTACACATTTTACTGAAATATTTCTCAGACCCTCTGGGAGGGAGATGAAACGTCTATCTAGGCCACCGTGCTGAATAATTCAGGAGATCTTTTTGCATTTGACGATCCGGAATGCTATTTATGCTAATTTGTAAGTGCCTGTTATTGATAAGGGAAAACATTCCTTGCTGAGGACCAAGGTTTCCTGACCCCACCTTTCTGATAGCTTTTTTTCCCTGAAAGTAGCTCTTGAATGAATTTTTGTCATTTGAAATGATCACACTAGGCATGCCAAGATCTATTAGTGTGCAAGCACTGGTGCATCTGAACTGGCACCCTGGGCCGTCTGACTTCCATTTCATAAAATATTCAATCAGGCCTAGCAACTTCTACTCTGGCCTGCTGGTAGTGGGTCGCCCAAATAACACCAGAGAGAGATGAGAGTCCTCCTATGGAGCCAGCTGTCCCAGACGGGGCCCTGCTTAACTTAAAGTCCAGACTGCTGTGGTTGCTGATTAGTATAGTGACACATGAATATTTTGGCCTGAATTTGGATTTAAAATATTAAATCCAGCCATCAATGGACCAGCTGATGACACTGAGAGTTGTTGTGGCTTTATTAGACAACATAAGCTTATTCAGTGCACCAGCAACAACATCATTAACCCTTAGAATACAAGCTGCACAGATCCATGAAGTGGTGAATTCTTCTCATATGGCAAAACAACTCCTTATATGGAAGTTCCCCCTGTTTGCTCGAATTTTAAAAACATGTAATAATAATAATTGCTACTGTGATTTAAAACTGCCATCACATACAAATGCCCATAAAGAACAAAAAAGTTTCTTTTATTTTAGGTCTTAGAAACAAATGAAAAACACAAGATCTTTGAACCCGGGGGACCTTTCAGGATAGTTTCCACTTACAAGTGGGTGAGGAACCTGCAGAGGCAGGGGGTCCAGAGAGCGGCTGAGCGATGGCGCACAAAGTGAAAGAGCAGCAAATGATGAAACAGGTAGATTTTATATCATTTATATTCATTGAAATCAGTTCTAAGAGTTAATGATATATACTAATGGTGCATTCTATTTGGACTTACATGTCAAAATATTCTGTTAGGAAATTTGAACAACCTCTGAAGTCAGATTTCAGACTATAAAAGACAGAGAAACCAAATTCCAATATGGCTGCTCCATGCATCAACAGTAGTAATAAATATTATCTCATTAAACAGTGCTGCCCAGCTTCTCTGTGGACAAAATGTATTGGTATGAACTAATATTGCTAACAATGGCTAACAGTGGCTACCCTGACTAATGGTGCATTCCATCTGAACTGAGCAGTCTGAATTTCTGAGTTCCTAAGAGGAAATTTCATCTGGCACACCCCTGAAGTCGGATTTCTGCCTGGAGGAACCCCTTTGATCCAAGATGGCTTCTCTCTGCACCAACAGTAGTGAAAGCTGCAGTAAAAACTGTTTTACACTTATTTACACTTTTGTCTTATTAGTGTCTCATTAAATCAGTCACCCACACAGTGCTGTCTGGCTGTAGATGAGTTGCTGTGGATTTAGTGTGAAAAACACAGCATAATGCATTACTGATTACTATTTCTAACAATGGCTAACTTGGCTAAAACCTGACTTTCTGACTTCTCACACAACAGCTCTTACAAACAACTTCCCACTTCCAAAGTAAATGGAATGCAACATAATTCATCTACACCTGTTGTTAATAAGGGAAAAAATGAATTATTGTTTTCTTGCATAATATGCAACAGTGCTCATAAGTGAGCTACAGAGGAAGATTTTGCTGCTCACAACAGTCTTTTCTTTGTATCTGAAATAAATTATTTGGAGATGATTGACGTCTGACTTGTTTCTCCGAAACTCCGCCTTTAGGAGAAATTAGGAGCAAAAGAAAAAATCAAGACAGAAGTTCTTTTGCTGCTTTCATCAGGTTCTCAGTTTTCTTATCTTTATCAACCTTATTGATCTCAAAACGGTCTGACTTTGGTTGAATTTGAACGTTAAGACAAACGTCAAATGTTGCAGTGACTAATTTCTAAGACAACCAAGTTTTCTTTTGAATCTTAGGGTTTTTCTCATGATCTGATGATCTGCGACAAATAAAGATCAGCGAGGGAAAACAAAGAGCATTTGGGGAGATTAGAGGAAGTCTTTTTCTCAGGAGCGTGAGAAAAATAGTAAAAGTTTCACATTGATGTTTAACTGAGCTCAGGAGAAATAGGCTGGACATAGAAGAGATCTTATTTGAATTTTCCTTTACTCTGGGCATCCAAAATAACTCCTTCAACCATTTGCTTCCATTCCACATCAGTCTTTACTAAGGTGTGCTGGTAGTTGGTTAATTCAAATAAACCCCTCAAAAATCAGAGCCCAGCAACAGATCATGGTGATACGAATTAAGGGCACATTTAGCTGGTAGTATAGCCTGGATCTAGGTTGATGCTCAAAACTCCTGCCACCTGATTAGCATAGCAGCATACGGTTGTCTCGGCCAGAATCTGAATTTGATTAAAATGTCCCATACCGTCACTGGACCAGCTGACGGCTTTGTGGGCAGTCATGGCTTTATTAGCTAATTGAGGCTGATTCAATGCGCCAGACACAGGAGAGGGAGGACAAGTAGTAGGAGTCTTTCCCCCTCACTGTTCATTTTAGCCTGTTTTCCTGCCTTCTCTGTTTTATTTATTTCTTTTTTTTCCGCCCAGGCAGACAGGCTAGGTTTAATGAGCTTCTGCAGTGTAACTATATTATCACAGCTGCCTGTACGTCATTATCACCCGCTAGCTTCATATTGAATTAATCTGCCTACCTACGTGCATAGAATATCAGAGATCGAATGAGGTGAAGAACATTGTTCTGACTTTTTCTTGTCACATCTGTACTTCTCGTCGGTTCCTCGGCACCGCAGTGATTCCGTTTGTAATTGCAAACAAAGCGACACAAACGTAATTGAATATATAATTGCATGTGGTACAGTGATTTGATGAATGGGGAAGTTGTTGCATAGCATCAACAAAGATGAAAATGTCACATGAACCAAAAAAAAATCCTTCATTTTTACCTTTCTTTTTTCCTGCAATGTAGTTTTGGGTAAGTTCTACCTGGCAAGTTAGCCTTCCCCTAACTCCTTATGTTACCAAATCCAGAGGTGATCAGGTAGCCAGATGTGCAAACAGGGACAGATGTGGTTTATCACAATATCTTGGGACATCCATGAGAAGTTTTGGGGTATATTTGGATGAGAATGTAGCCTAATTACAGCAGGAACAAACTAAGTGTGAAATTTCGAAGCCAATCCAAGGCCTTGTGAAGACGGAGCTCAAAGTACACTTGTCAACACAGACTGATAAAAAGCAAGCCTGTTGTAAGCCTATGGATTTGTCCAAGTCTAGTCCAGTCAACAGTGTAGGGAGTAACGCATTACAAAAGTAATGAATTACTGTAATGCATTGCTTTTTGCTGTAACACAGAAAAAAAGGTAACACAAAAAAAAAGGTAATATTTTACTCGGTACAAATGACAGTAACGCGCGTTACAGTGCATTTTTAACCCAGAATGAAGTGATGTTTTTTTTCTTGCACATGTCGAATGCCCGTTTCTGATGGTGGCTGCACCCTGGCGCTCTCTCCCCTCAAACGGTTTTGGAGTCTCCACGTGTAGTCCGGACCCGGTGGACCAGCATTCTCCGGCTCAGGGGGGATCCAAACGGCAAGTCCACGGGAGTACGCAACTCCCGAACATCAGCACCGCCAGTGTGCTCTGCGTGCTCTCTGGCACGGCTGTCCGGTATAACCACAGGACCAAGGGCAAGTGTTTGTCCCAGTCACAAGATCACTAGCTGGTTTGCCAGCGTGCGATTAAATTGCTCCACCAACCCGTCGCTCTGTGGGTGTGGTGGCATGGTGCCTGTCCACAAACACTTGTGCTTCAAAGTTTTGCCCTTGGTCACTGTGCAGCTCCCCTGGAGCCCCAAACCTGCAGAAAAACTCCACCAGCTTGTCTGCCACCATGGTCACACTCTGGTCCGCTATTGGATCTGCCTTGGGCCACTTGGTGAAATAGTCCATGGCCACAAGCATGTAGCGTTTCCCAAGCTCAGTGAAGTGATGTTTTTTTTCTTCATACAAATTTCCCAAAATCACTGCGAGAAACGTCCGCGCAGTGTATCCCTGCCACTGATCTAACGTCGGATAGTACTGTTTTTAACCATAAGCATAGCTCAGTCAGATACCACATCATCTTCCACTGGCTGTGTAATGAGCTAATTCTTTTGGTGAGAGTAAATTAAAAGTAATGCAATAGTAGTGTAATGCCTTACATTTTAAATACAGTAATATTTTAATGTAACTAATTACTCTGAAATGACAGTAACAAGTAATAAATAATGCATTACAGTTTTGACGTAACTTGCCCAACACTGCTAGTCAAGTCAAATTTATTTATATAGCCCTTTTGTCGCAAAGTGGCTTTACGGAATCCCATAGTAACCCCAGGATGACAGCGGCAAGGACAAAAACCCCTAAAGCTGGAGGCAGAAACCTCAGGAGCCAAAATTCAATACGGGAACCCATCCTTCTCTGGTCAACACTGGATCGCAAGCAAAAATAACATAACATAGCATCTCTGAAAACCTGGTCGGTGAGGTCACGTCTGGCTGTGCAAAGCTAGACGTTACCAAGCTTGGAGGACAAATACTGTCCTTCTAATATAACAGCACCGGACTCAACACACTTGGAGGAGAATCAAATGACTAACAGCTAACAGATCCCCACCCATGGTGACGAGGGCCTTCATACCCATCCAGAGAGATATAAGGCCAGTTATGCTTGATAGCCTCCTGACCAGAGATTGCTTTAGATTGTAGATTAACATTTTGACCTCCTGAAGGTAGATTGAATGTTTAGTTGCTTGTGTGACTTTGGAGCCTTAAAAAAACATTTTTTATGTTTTGTAACAAGAACAGTGAGCTGTTTTTTAATCAAGTCCTTCACATCAAGGAACCTGTATAGAACTAGGGTCTTAGATGCCACGGAAAGACCAGTAACTTTTTAACTGGTGGTTCCTTAACCCTTAGAACTCAGATCAAATTGATCTGCTTTCAACTAATAAAAATGGTGTAACAGTCTAAAACTAGTGTTTGCTCTCCTACACTGACAAGAAATTTGGATATTTTTGTTCTTTATGGGCATTTACATGTGATGCCAGTTTTTAAAACCCCAGTCGCCATCATTAATGCATTTTGTAAATTAAAATAACTTTGGTTCTGTGTGACACCAAACAAAGCTCAGTATGACGCCTGACACTTCGAGCATCAACACAAACTGTGTGAACTTCCATATAAAGAGTTGTTTTGTCATATGATTTACCATTTGATGCGCTGCCAGCACAGATCCTCGCTGCTTGCGTTCTAAGGGTTGAAGAACCACCTGTATATCACAAAATGAGTCTGGTTTGGTATGATAACTCATGTTCCAAAAGAAAAGTGGGACGCAACAGAGACAAACTACAAATGCTTGAAAAGGTTTCAGTGATGCCGAAGAGCACAGACTGTCCTTTCGCCATCATGTCACACAGAGTCAAGGCATTTTGAGGCATTTTTTATCACTGTGCTCCTCGGATTTGCTTGACGTTGTGAAGTCTGCTTCTCATTGCTAAAACTGCGTAGGAGCTTTGATGCAGTCAGACTTTTGCCTCCCTTAAAGGCAAGTTTCAAAGGCTTGTTCTGAGCTTTCTTTCCCCTTGTCAAAAAATTTCAGCCCAGTATCTGCTGTGAAGCCCCGGGCTCCACAGGGGGTCTTCCAAAATCGGTGTCATATTTATGAGGAGAGCAAAAGCCCCTATGGAGTTTAAAGGAGAGTGGGGAGCTAGCCTACTCCGTAGCCCAAAAAATTAAATAGGATTTAAGAATAAACCATGTTTCATCATGTGGCATTGTTTCCTAGATTTGACTGATGGAGAAAAAAGGAACATCTGTAGCCACCACATGTTTAATCTGCATAACATTTCTCATAACCTTGCTGTTGTAATAAAACCACATCTCTAAATTTGCAGCTTTATTTGACGGTAGCACTATGAAAATACTAATGAGGGGATGCAGAATTGTATACAGACACAATAAGTATACAATAAGTGTGTGTGTGTATATATGTATATATATATATATATATATATACACACACACTCTCTGATCCTGGGTTTTCTTCTCTAACAAATTAGAGAACCAGGGCTCGCAGCAGCGGTTCTCCAGTTCATGTTTGAGGTCTTGGGGAGCTGAGGGTCCCTGTAAAATTTCGCGTCTCTCAGTTTTTTCCACAGCCGAGCTACAGGGAGAAATGCACCGTTAGACTCAGAGCGCATTTAAAGACGGACACGCCTCCGAAACCCCGGGGGCTAGAATGGCAAACGAGGGCTCATTGGAAAGGTCTCCTGGAGGCCTGTCTAACTGCACTTGCGCCACGGAGCTATGCCGCTCTGAAGATCTGTGGGTCGAAAGTAATGGGACAGCTTGGTGAGGTTAGCAGGGCTGCCAACTCTCACGCAATGAATGTGAGACACACACATTTCGCATCTAGGCTACCCATTCAGTACACTCCTCAACAATAGGTGGCGCACCTAATGATGCAGCAGTCCTCGACAAATGAAGAAGCAGCACCGCCACCCCCCTCCTCCCCTGCTCAACGCTCGGCCACACGAAGGTTTTTGGGAAGGTTTTCTGATAAAGTGTCCTGGGGTTCAGAAAGTTGGCAACCCTACCTGGAGGCCTGTCTAACTGTTAAGTTATATGCTGATTGGTGCTTGCGCCGCGGAGCTATGCCGCTCTGTGGGTCGAAAGTAATGGGACAGCTTGGTGAGGTTTAATGTGTGAGTTTCTCCGGTTCTGGGTGGAAGGGAGCCTCGTGCTTGGGCTTCTTCTTCTTCTGGTCTGCTGGTCGCTGGTGTAGCATAATACTATCCCCACTGATAGTGTGGTACTGCAATGCAGAGGAGTGTTTAATTTTCAAATTAATCGTGCGATCAATTTATTTTCAAGCGAAAATAAATTAACGCAAATAGTTAGCGCGTTATTTTTAACAGCCCTAATATATATATATATATATCTCAATCAACATTTGATGTTATGGTGATATATATCCTCATAACATAATTTCTTTTGTTTCAGGAGCTAAGAGTGAGAAATTTGAAAGGTTTCCATAACTGACTTTGCTGACGAATCATTAGTCACTGATAGCAGCCTTGTTGATCTGTTAGATCTGCAGAAGGCCCTGCACCATGTCCTTGCAGGTCAGTGCGGCCCCCACTGCTGTTCTGGACAAGTCCCCATGCTGCTGCTGTTGTTGCTGTTGCATTGATCGGCTGACAGATCGTTGTGCCACACCTCTCTGTTCACTTTCTCTCTTCCATGGACCCGGCACTTTTGGAGAAGAGGCCCAACCATGCATTAAATAGAGAGGGCGCCACAGCTGCTGATATTGGCAGAAAGAGACAAACAAGGCACAGAAAATTGTGTTTTTCGATCACAAGGTGTTTCATGCGTTACTGCTTTAGACGCCACGTTCACCACATGGCAGGCAAGAGGTGCTGGGGTTGTGTGTGTGGGTTTTGTATGTGTGTGTGTGTGTGTATGTGTGCATGACATCAGCAGCAGGCGAAGGTCTCAGGAGGCTCATGGAAAATGTTTACATCACTGCTCTTCTGAATTTTTTTTTTTGCCTTCACCATAAATACTTATGTGGCTTCCCAGGCCAGCAGCACGTCAGTTATCTTGAGTCAAACCGAGTCAAACTGAACGACTGTTTAAATATTTAAGGCTTTTTTTACTCTCTCTCTTCAGATCGTGCAGATAAACGACTGCAGCTATTAATCCCACAGCCCCATTTATTAAAGAGCAGTGTTCACTAAGAGGATGTGCATTAATCAGACAGCCGGCTTCCTAAGTCACTCTGAGATCTCTGGATGGGCGACTGTCTGTGATGGTGCACTGGAAGTCGTGACTGATCTTAACATGATGTGCGCTGATGTAGACGTGCTGGATTTTTCTCGATGTGATGACACCCTTGATGTGTCTTGACTTTCTAAATCCTCAAATTGCCAACATAACAGCAGTAATTCTTCTCCTGTCATGCTTCAAAGTTTAAACTATTTAGTATAACACTAACCGTACGCTGTGTTTCACTGTATCTCACCTGTCGTCTGTTTTTATGTCTATATCAACAATATGATAATGTTATAATGTCTACATCAACAGCAACTTGCACACAATATTTATTTAATCAAATGTTACATCAACAGGGTTTCAGAATCTAATAATAAATATCAATAATGAAGCTGTGGTGTGCTGTGGTGTGTCAAATATTAGATATGAAATAAAACTATTATATGCTATTAAAAGTCTGTCAACTGCCGGATATCTGTAGACAGACAGACAGACAGATAGATAAATAGATAGATAGAGTGAACCACTGATGTAGGAAGTCCAATACTGATATTAAGATATGAAATAAAACTACATGAAAATATTACATGCTTTTAAAATGCTTTAGCTGCCACATGAGGATATATTTACAGAATATATATATATATATATATATACCCTACAATGTCCTTTGAGCTCCTTTTCATTCTACCACTGATAACCATGCTCAGCCTGTTGGGCCTAAACTGTCCCGTCTGCCTCTAGTTCTGGTTTTGTTTGGATGCTGCTGATTTGATATTATTGCAGCTGTAATTGCTAAAATCTGGATCATTTTAGAGCGAGTCTTGAAGAGCCCCTCAGCTCTAACAGGCGATCGAGGATCCCTGATTCAGACGTCACCCGGAAGCCCTGCATTCATTTAGAGGGAAATTATATTTTATTTGCAGCTGTGCTCCCCATCGGTCTCAGTGTCCAACCAGATTAAAGGAGCTGTTTCTCCAGAGGAATATGTCTACCTGGAAGAAGCAGGGGGGCTGAGATGTCCTCATGCTGGAAATGTCTGTGCACCCTCAGGATTAATAAGTGCTTCTGGTGCTGTTTTATGGATTTTTGTTGGATTTCTTCACAACCGTTTGCAAAGAACCAAAGCCTTCCAAAGTCAGCAAAGCACTGTAGATTACATGCAAATATGCCTTTGTTCTCACAATAAATCAAGAAACAGCATTTTTCAGAGCACAAAGGTTAGTTCTGATCTCTAATGGGCCGTGCAAAGAGCAAACAACTCCAGCTTCGTCCAAACTCCTCCCACAAGTCTTGGCTCATGCTTCATTAAGAACGTTCGATGAAGAATGCATTCAGCGCAACTATTAAATAGCCATTTAGCCTTAATCGCCCCGCAATCAATCTTGGACTTTGCAATAGCAGTTTGGATCGGTCGTTTAGGGGCAGGGCGGCCGTCCAGAGGCGCTGGCTGCGAGGCCCATGTCCATGCCATGCCAAATGGCCGCTGGCATGAAGACACAGGGGACAAGAAACAGATGGAAGGTCCAGGCCCAACAACGAGTGATGTCGTTTAGAAAAACACATAGAGTTCTGATGACAATTAATATGTAACATGCGATGGTGTGATGTGACAGCCAGAGCTGAAGGATGGTGAGGATTTTATGACCAGTAGTGCTGAACCCTTAGAAGCTCAACAAATAAAAACGGTGTACATAAGTCTAAAAATGATTTACACACTAGTTGTTTGCTGCTATTTCGCTCTATTGGTTGCCGCTCTGCCACTCTCTGCCCTTCCCTTGTGGGTTTTCTCCTCCCACTTGGGGAAGAGACAATCCTGAAAGTTCTCCCAGGTTCAAAGATCTTGTGTTTGTTTCTAAGACCTTAAAGAAATTTGAGCATTTTTGTTCTTTGTGGGCATTTATGACACCATTTTTTAAAACCCCAGCAGGTTTACAGGTTTTTTAAATGACAATAACTTTGGTTCTATGTGACATAGAAACACCAAACAAAGCTCAACATGATGTCTGTCACCTCAAGCATCAACACAATACAGGGGGGGACACAAAATCCATGCTGCTCAAGTGTAACCCATATTAAACGTGTGCCTATAGCTGGTAGAGATTCCTAGGTCCATTATATGTGTACATACAGACTGTGGCCCAACTGTTGCTACCCCATTTATCAATGGTCAATTTCTGACTGCTGTTGACCAAATAGCATTTGGGTGGGACACTATTCTCCACACAGCAGTGACCCTAATATGATATTGGCATGATAGTGTGTGGGTGCTGCTACGAGTGTATCAGAAACAGTGCTGTTGCTGGGGTTTTACACAGGTCATTTTCTGACCACAGGACCTCTGTTGAGTAGATATTATTTGAGTGGTGGGCCAATCTCAGCGCAGCAGGGCTGCCAGCATGGAACTGGTCATGCAACACTGGTACAAGTACAAGAGGAACAGCAGTGGTGCTGGATTTTTTACACATTATATATGTCACTGCTGGGGTTAAGAGTGATCAACCATCAAATAATATACAGCCAAGAGTGGCTCTGTGGTCAAAAACTGACTATAGATGAAGGGCAAAAGCCACATGAAATCAGTCTTACCAAACAGATTCACACAACATTTGCAAGTTATTTCAAATCATATTCATGGAATTCTGTTTGATCAGGTAATTTGTAGGCAGCCCTATTGATCTAGAGACAAGAAAGTTGGCTCTGAGCATTAACATGCTATAGCTCAAACACACAGAAATAAAGCTTCTCAGAGGAAAGGACATTTTGAAAATTAGATCTCTTCTTTGTAAAGCCTATTTCTCCTAGACGCAACTGAGTTCAGTTTCACCGCAGTATGAGATTTTCAACATTTTCTCATACTTCTTCAATACAGCTCCTGTGACAGAGCCTTCCTCTAATCTCAGTCCAATCCCAATTTAAGATCTCAAATTGCTCTTTCTTTTCTTCTCTGATCTTTATTTGTCTCTAACAATCCGATTGTGAGAGAACCATTAGATCCAAAAGAAAACTTGGTTATCTTATAAATGAACCTGTTCAACATCTGAAATTTGTCTTAATGACCAAATTCAAGTCTCAACTACCAAAGTCTTGAGACAGTTTTGAAATCCATTAATTTGTTAAAGACAAAAAAACTAAGCCAAAGAGAAAAAAAAAGAACTTCTGTCTTAAGTTGATTTTTTCTTTTGACCCTTATTTATCTAAAAGGTGCATTAAGACAATGGTTCTCAACCTTTTCAACTTTAAGGCCCACCTATCTATCACGGCATGTTGCCAAGGCCCACTTGGCCACATTAGATGACATTAACTTTCACGCCCTAATTTGGCAGCCATCTTGCTTTCTGCATTACCAACTTTAAAAGTTCACAATTCTGCCATACAAAGTTATTGTTATTTGCGGTTTGACTCATTTCAAAGCTAAGACTCTGAAGTTTCATATGCCAGAGAAGTAAAATATGTAACTAGTAAGTAGAAGTAAAATATGTATATGAAATACTGGATTTCATATATGACTGTGTCAAACCTGTCAGAGGGATTTTATTTTTGACACTGAAAACCCATATCCACAGGTCTTGTCAACTTATGTTCAAAATTTGCGGTCAAAAGAATAAAAAAATTAATGTTATATACAGTTTTTAGGAAAGGACCATTTTTTTTAGGAAAAGACCATTGCGCCGGTCAGAAAGAGTAGACTCCGCCCTTCCGCGCAGTCAGACCAGTACGCATGTATACACAGCCTGAAATACTCTATAAATACTCAACAAAACTCACTCAAAACACAGTAAAACAACTTCAAAGCAACTCCAAAGCAGTCTTATCACAACACAGCCAGCATAAAGACACTTTTAGCGCAGTGTCATAATTCCCATTCACTGACTTTTGAGGAAAAACAGTGTCCGAAGGTCCGCCTCTTGAGCGCGTCTCTTGGAGTGACTCTTCGATTTCCCTTTGGAAATTCTTATTTGCTGGCCAAATATCCCCATGAAATGTTTCCAAATGTCCTCAAATGTCCTCAAAAAATTTGGTCTTCTGTGTGCATTTGGCATTGTTTCAGAGTAAAAAAAAAAACCAGATTTTTCCAACCAAGCACAGTAGACAGCTCCTCTCTGTCTACTGAATCGGGAGCGGTGTTTCAGGCTTTTATATCTCCGAGCGATAGGCAACTCCCATATATCACTGGAAACCTCTCACTATTCGCTACAATCCTGTATATGTAAATTACAACTTCTTGGTAACTGGTCAGAGTAATGGTCCGTCAAAGCTGGACCAGTAATATGCGGTCCCAAGGCGCTCCTCCCATATCTCCGCATAGGAACCTCCTACAAAATTGCGGGAGGGCTCATTCGAAAGCTTACAACCTTCTCTAATGGGCAAACAAAGAGGTTGATGTGGAAATACACCAATCACGGTGTAAAAAACTTTTTTTGGGGCGTCCCACCCGTGGAACGGCCTCCTAGCGGTGAAGCTGTGTGCAATCTAACAGGTTTTAAATAACCAATTACGGACCAATGGCCTGTCTTGATTTTAGATTTGTGGCCCAATCAAAAGCCCACGGCCCAGTGTTTGAGAAACTCAGCATTAAGAGAAACATCAGTAATCTCCAAATTAGAAAACGATTTACTTCTGATGAGACAAAGAAAAGACATTTGAATAACATATTTTACCTGTGCATGTTATAGTTTAACAGTGACTTCTAGTGTAAAGATTTGAATCCTGCCTCTGAATATTACTGTTGGAGCCTGTTAGCCTGTTAGCTTGTTAACATATCTGTTGACCTGATCAGTCTACACTGCTATTGCAAAAGCGACAACAGTGTATCCAATCAATGTGTACATCATATTTGGTCACTGGTTTAAAAATCAGATTTTAAGAAACAAATCTGATTTGCCCTGTATTATGACAAAGTCCAGACTATACTCTGGCAAGGTAAGGGTTTCTAATAATGCATGCAGAGTATGTAGAACAGGTTCAGGGTTGTTAGACTGAAATGGATTCAATGTGCTGTTTTATATATTCTCAGTGTCTGAGTGAAACATGTATAAACAACACCAACTCTCAGTCAGTCTCAACACATTCCCCGTGCACCACCACTTGTGCCTGAGGGCATTTCTGAATGCCTCAAGTACAGGCTCCTGTTCTTGGGAGTCTGGACCAAGCGAGTTTGTCTCGAGAGTCCAGACTTCCGAGGACAGGAGGATGAAGTATATATACACACACACACAAAAGCGCAAATGCTCTTATTTACAGTCCAGTCCCTAATTCTGATCAGTTTCAGAGGAATGTTTTTTTCATAATTCAAGCAGTATACTGGAGGTGCTGAATGCTGAGTGGTTGGAACTCCTTTATCTTGGCACCTTTTATCTTTAGGCACATTGCAGTCTGTTACAGTAAAACATTTGTTCTCATTTCTTTCATTTGACAGGCGTAAAATAGTAGGCTCAACTTTTTCCACAGTAATGTAAATATATATATTTATACACACACACAGACACACAGACACAGACACACACACACACACATATATATATA
>JBBPCY010074088.1:0-30222 GCA_037974405.1 Brachyalestes nurse | reverse complement strand
ATTTAACCCGAAGATACAACCCCCCCCCCCCCACACACACACACTTCCCGCACCCACCCCACTCCTTAACACACACACACACACCCTTACTTGTGATGTCTGTTCATAGAGGCGACCATAAGTGGGGTCCAACCCAGACGGTGACGAGTATTTGGATCCGTTCCAGCTGCCAACAACCTAAAAGAGAGAGATTGAGTGGAAAGGTAAGCAGTGAGTAAAAGAAAGGAGAGAAAAGATCAACAGTGAGCGCTCCTGCTGTCGTGTGTGTTTACAGTCAACACAACCTCCTGTGTTACCCCTCGTGTCTCCAGACGGCATCAAACTTAAAACACTTAACACATCTGGTGTCCGTCAGCGGACGCACGCACATACACACGCACACACACATACACACACACACTTAAACCCATCTGTGTATTGGCCTCTGGGCTAAATCCTAGCTATCAGTGTAACACTCAATCCCACCCTTTTACACACTTCACTGCTCTTATTGTTTAACGGTTTATGGTCAGTATCCATGCTGATGATCCACCAGACATGTCCTAAGTGGGGGACAGGTGTGTGTGGGCAACTGAAAAAAGTGTGTGGATGCAAACAAGGGTCTGACCAATATATTGGCAGGCCAAGATAAAACTGATGCAATTAACGGTTACTTTGTAGACAGTCATTCAGCTCGATTTAATGTGACACGCTCCATTCTAGAGAAACTCACAGAGTCAATTTTCTTTTGTTTTACTGTGTTGGTGAATAAAACCAGACATCTGATGATTTACCTTTAAACATTACATCGTATTTATTATTCAAAGCTACGTAAGCCATTATTAAACTGTAATAAATGTGCTGCCTGACGTCTGTGACGTTTTTGGCATAAGCCATATTTTGTCCCTCATTCTTGGCAGAGGGATATATGCAGGGTGTTTTTTAGATTTGCCACTATTTCACCAACACCAGTATTCCATAGATACCATAGATAAACTCAAGAGACTTGTGTTCACTGGTGTCTTTGCATAGTAAATAAAAAGGCTTTATTTGTGTTGTAGACAAGACACCAAAATTGTAAAGAGATCAACTGGATTATGTTATTATTATTGTTATAATTATTATTCTTTTTTATTATTATCTCCATTCCTGTTTTTAGCATTGTCATCGTCACTATTACAACACATAAAATGTTTTATTTAGAATTATGAATTGCTTTCATGTATTATTGCTTTCATACACTTTTGTAGATATAGTAGGAATTCTATTGATTTCCTTTTCTATTTTATGCTTTATGAAACATAACTGAAATATTACAAAGCAATGGCAAAACATCACAGATCTCCTGGAAACTAAATAAAATTTTCTCTCAGTCTGATCAGACTGCCACACTGTGACTGTCAGGAATGAACGCCGAATGCCGGTTCAATGAAGTCATAAAAAATACATTTAAATCCTGAATATTGCAATACTTCATTGTAATATTCACATTTATTTGTAATTTGTCATTTATTTGGAAAAAGTGCAAATATTAAAATAGTGTATTGTTTACTTTTAATATTTAAAAATACATTATTTGCATAAGTAAATTGAAATATTTATATTTTAATACTCAAATTAAAATACTTCGATTTTAGTATGTACAAGTACATTCAACTATAACAATGCAACTATATTTAATTTTAATGTGTTAGTAATGGTAAAGGTCAATTTCAATGTTACAATATTTTAACTTATATATATTCAACAACTTTTTTATTGCAGCCAAACCTGACCTGTAGTTATTACATAAACATGTCTCAATACACAGAGAACTGATGGCCAATGAGAAAAATAAGAGCTCCAAAACAAGAGGGGCTATTTTGACTGGAAGAAATGTGAAAATTGAGAACACAGTCAGCTGTTTAACTGAGATTCATTTTCAATTAGTTTCATTTTCAATGACAAATTGAAACACACACACACGCATAACCATACACAAAAGAACAGATGGTGCACTATGGTCATACGCCATCCCATCCATTGCACAAACACACACTCATATGCCCAACCCAACACACACACACACACACACACACACACAGGTTCAGGGTGAGCGGTTTGTTTCTGAGAAGTTGCGGTCAGTCTGTTCCTCCACAGGCCAAGCAGGCTATGTTTGTGTTTCAGCTCAGTCTGTGTGCAGAGCTCCATATTGTGCTAGAATGGAAACAGTCCATTTTTCTTTGCACTCTCTTTCTCTCCCTTATGCCTCACTCTTATACCCCTACTCCTCCACTCTCAGATCTCATAAATGGCCTGTGTGTTCGCTGCCTACACCACTGCCGCCCTCTCCTGGGCAATCCTTTAGTTACATTTGCCCTCCTATCCAAATACAAATATACTACATGGACAAAAGTATTAGGACACATTTGTTTGGGCCAGACCCCTTACTTCCAGTGAAGATCAATCTTAATGCTTCAGAATACCAAGACATTTTGGACAATGCCATGCTTCCAACTTTGTGGACAAAGTTTGGGGAAGAACCTTTTCTATTCCAGCATGACTGTGTCCCAGTGCACAAAGCAAGGTCCATAAAGTTCGCTGTGGAAGAACTTGACTGGCCCGAACAGAGTCCTGACCTCAACCCCATCCAACACCATTGGGACGCACTGGAATGGAGATTGTGATCCAGGATCAGTGCCTGACCTCATAAATGCTCTACAGAATGAACAGGCACAAATTCCCACAGAAACTCCAAAATCTAATGGAAAGCCTTCCAAGAAGAGTGGAAGCTGTTCTAGCAGCAAAGTCTCAGTATTTGAATGCAATGTCACTAAAGTCCTTGTTGGTGTAATGGTCAGGCATCCCAATACTTTTGTCTAGATAGTGTAGCTGTATGTGGCAATTATACGGGGTCCAAAAACTGTATGTTGTATGTTCCAGCATGACAGCTACTAGTACAGCAGGTACTTACAGTACGAAAAGTATTTTATGGAAACTGCACAGTCCCAGGACTGAGAATTTATGCCCATCCAGGACTAACCTAACATGTAATCTTTAATGTCTCAAAACTGTGACAAGTCTCTAGAAGCTCAGTGATAGCTGTGGAGAAAGCCAGTAAAGTTCTTGTGGTTCGGGTAAAATTCCAGGGGATGGGTCTGGGTTGAATGGGTTAGTGGGTGACCATCAATGTCCACCAGGGGGGCCTTGGACCAGGACAGCCTGAGAAATGCCAATCTACCATATTGCTCAGTGGTCACAGCCGTCCTCCTGGAGATCTTTTGGTGTTTGATTAGTGTTTAGCTCCAACCTACCCCTTACATAAAGCTCCAGCCTGTAAGGAACTTCTGGAGACATTATTAGCCAGAGCAGGTGCTGCAGCTTGTGGCTGGAACCAGACTTCTCAGTAAGATACACTATTTGGACAAAAGTACTGGGACACACGTCTTATATATTGAGTTCAGATGTTTCCCTAATACTCATTGCTAGGGTTGGGTATCGTTTGGGGCTTTTTCGATACCAGTGCCAAATCGATACTTTTAAAACGGTACCGGTGCCTGAACAGATACTTTCCAAAAGCCACAAAATGATGGTGGATGACCCTTTCTTGTGAAATATAGCCACACTTTCAACCATTTAGTTTTAGGCATTTTAACGAAAGTTGTTCCATTTAGCAAGCTAAGATAGCGGTAGACCACCTGCTGCTGTCAGAGCAAGTGTAACGTTAGTTGCATTCACGCGCATCTCGGACGGTCTCATTTCCTGATGATCTGTGCTTTTAATTTTTTTATCTAATCTAATAAACTTTTAATCTACAAAAATAAAATGGACATTACTGCAACAATGTTTTGGATTATCAAAGTTTTCCAAAGTTCTCAAGATTTTTCTGTTAATGAATCTGATGCTTATTACCACTGTGTCATCATAGCCCCAGAGAACAAATATTTCAATCGACAGTTCAGGCACTTAAGTGGCACCAAAATGAGGCACCGAAATTCACGTTCTGTTTCGGTCTGGTACATACCGGTTATATAGGTACCGGTGCCGTATAGGTTTTCGGTACCCAACCCTACCCATTACCACAGGTGTATAAAATCAAGGAGCTAGCCTTGCAGTGTCCATTTACAAACATTTGTGAAACAAAATGGGTAATTCTGAAGAGCTCATTGTCTCTGATACTGTGATAGGATGTCAGCTTTGCTGTTCATGAGATTTTCTCCCTACTGGATATTCCACAGTCTACAATAGGTGGCAAGTGGAAGCGTTTAGGAACAAAAGCAACTCAGCCATTAAGTGGAAGACCAAGTAAAGTCCGGTGCTTAAAAGTTGCCAAAGCTTTGCTGATTCCATACCTAAAGAGTTCCACTTCCACTGGCATTAAGCACAAAAACTGTTCCAAGTCTTTGAATGCAATTGCATTAAAGTCCCTGTTGGTGTAATGGTCAGGCATCCCAATACTTTTGTCCACAAAGTGTATATCTCCAGGACCAGGGTTAGGTTAGCCTACTTATATAACTGGTCTGAATCAGGCTTTTTGGTGAGGCAGAAGGTTGGGGGACCTCTTCTGCCAACAATGGCCTTTTTTGAGGAAAACAAAAACAGAGAGAACAGGAGGACACTCACATGCTATTAGGAGCACATGCATGGATTTGTCTTCACACTGCTGGTGGACCAAAGGTAATGAAGTCTACCTGCAGTGTGAAGAGATCCTACTACCACTGAGAGGTACTCTCCTCTCCCCTTGAGCCATTTACCTTTCCAGCTCCTGCACGCTGTTGGACCTGGCCGCGTTCAGAAGAGACTCACCTGTGGGGGTCAAGGTAAACAAAAGGAAGTAAAGGATGGTCAGCGCACACCATTTAAACAAAAAACTTTTTAAAAGTTTTTTTATCACAACATTGGTTGCATATCGAGCCCTGTATAGTGTTGTAAAGCACTGTATAGTCCTGTAAACTGGCTTGTAGGGATTTTAAATTAAGGACACTTGTTTTGTGTGTATCTAATAAAAGCACCACTACCTCATACTTAATCAATTTTTTATTTTATGGATTGTTACACACCACTAGTGGAAACACTGGATACCTCAGTGGTGTCACTGGCAGTTATGGGATTCAAACCCACAACCTTCCAATTGCAGGGGCAACTCCCTAAACACAAGACCACCAGCTGCCCCAGTAAATCCAGTCCTCTTTATAAGTGCACCACAAGGAAGCACTGCAAAGGTGGTTGAGGAGGACTGCTAAAGTGCACCACTTGGAACTCTCTTATAGGACGTAGGTTACCTTTAGGGTCTTCGTCCTTCTTCAGGCAAAAGGCCATAGCTGCAACGGTCACTACCCCTGCTGCAGCTGTCGCCCTCGCTCCTGCCCCTCTGCCCCCTCCCTCCTCCTCCCAGTATTTATTGGAGCGTCCCGCCGAGGCCAGCGCTGCCCACGAGCTCCTCCGGTTGTCCAGGGTGGCGCGCCACCTGTTGGCCAGCTGGTGGTACTGCACCTGAGGGGTGAGGGTGACGGACGGGGCCGCGGGGCTCCGGACCTTCTCCACGTCACGCGTGCAGCACCTGGAGGCCTCGCCCGGGCTCGTGCGCAGCGCGCGGCACGGAGACAGACTGCGTGAGCGCCGGGGGAGCAACAGGCGCTTCGGCACTGAGGAGAGCAGCATGACTGAATCTATAAAATCACACACAAAAAAAGAATAAGACACATTTTAACAGTTTCCCTATAACTCCGGTCCTGGAGGGCCGTGGTCTAGCACGTTTCAGAAACACCCGATTCACCTCACCAGTTAATTGTCTGAATGTGCAGTGAATGTGTTTGAGGAGAACCACCATCAAACTGTGCTGAACACCGGCCCCCCAGGACTGGAGTTGGTCATCCCTGCCCCATACCGATAAGAACCATATCGGTATAGGGGAACTGTATACAGAGATTATTAACAGAGATGAGTAAATATGAACAGCAGTCGAAATTCTAGATTTTAATGCATGTATGCAGATACTGATCTATGAAATGTTAACACTACAAACATCATATTACCTACAAATATGGATCACAGAAAATACATTTAGATTCGTATGAGTTTATTTTAAATATGGACTGTGAGATATATACCTATATATAAACACCTATATTTTAATGCATGTAAGACAGATATTGATCAACATAGACATATTAAGCAATATTAACATTACAAACACCATATCACATAGAAATAGGGATCATTAATATTTATTAATAAAAATATAAAAGCAAGCTGGACTGTGATAACACACACACACATATATATATAGAGAGAGAGATATGAATGAATATTTTTATGTTTATACGGGATACGAGAAATTAGACGTATCATGTCAACAGATAAGAGCACGAGCCGCATTCCGAGGTCATTCTTAGTAAAAAGATACAAAATTACAAACCCAAAGCTGAGCACAAAATGTCAGACATAACCAGACTTAAATCCTACTGCCAGACTTACTCGGTCCGTTATCCTTGCGGTGACTTTAATAATTTTTAGGCTTTAATGTCAGGAGAAAGTCAGTCCGATGGCAGAGCAGCAAAATAAACACCAGCGTCGCGTGTTACAAGTCACTGTGGAGCACGGCATCATGGGATGTGTAGTTTTCACCGTACCAATGTGCTTCTCGTAATTTCTGGAGTGTTAACGTTCTATCCCAAAAAGGCAGGACTGTTTTTTGGCTCAATCTGCCCCAGTCTTCGAGAGCTTTTACTAATATATATCTGGCTTAACTCTACGTTTGGCTTATTTTTACTTTTTTACTTTTTTCTTGTCTGTATATGTGGTTCGAATTATGGGGGGTACTGGGGGCACAAGGAGACAAAATAGCAGTTTGGGGAGGGCTTCTCAACAGTGTTATGAAGGCAGTACCCCCGATTATGGAGTGGTAATTCACACTCTGTCTGTATGTTATGTGACCGCGAGGTGGCGCAGTGAACTGTATAAATGTTGTATCAGCTTCATTCCTGCAAGGATTTGGGAGACTGACGTGGCCCTTTAAACGTTTAGAAACTGGAAAACCTCTCTGATATCAAGAGGTGTAAACGCGTATTAGACAAAAAAAATGTTATATTCAATCAGTTGCATACAGCAGATTAAAAGTCTTCCACCTCTGGCATTGTACTTGATGTATCTTTCAGTATGGTTGGGCAGCTTGAATGTAAAAATGCTTCCTAAAGCAGTGTTGCTGGTAAAGTGATGATAAAAGAAATAAAGAAAGAAATAAAGGAAATCATCTAGGCAACAACAGTGTGCTCTGGAAGATTAAAGATTTCTCTTACACTCCAAGTGGAGTTTAAAAGCTGCCTCTCATTGTAATCCCATCCTTCCTGCACTATAATTATACATACTGTGATGTACTACTAGATATTTCAATCTCAACAGGCCTCACATTGCATTAAAAGGTTTTCGACCTAATGGTAACTGGCTCAATGGTTATGAATAGAGACCATTTGTGTCCTGTAGAATAAGCATTCATTATAAAAACTCCAAATATAGTTCCACTTTAGTGGACCAGTTGTTGGTAATTTTTTAGCCCCCCTCTAACCCATTGATCACTGTAGAGGTACCTATTATTGGGCCAGTGTCACAATTATTGCATAATTATTGCACAATGTATACTAATACTTATTTTCCATTTGTGTTTTGTAGTGTTTTTTGTTGAGTCAAATGAATGTAAATGAAAGAGAAAATGTATTTGCTGAGAGAAACTGAAAACCAAAACAAAACATCTGGCAGGTGCTTATCGATACCTCTAAGTGGTCAGTAGTGAGTAATTATTGTTTATTTGCTGTTTGATATTAAGACCTTTAAATGACTGTGGTGAGTTTTTTTTTTTATTATTTAATGTTTGTTAATTACAGGTTTAGAAGTAGGAGTGAGTAATGTTTATTTGATATTCGTTTATTATATCTTTAGAGGGCGCTGGTGAGTAATGTTTGTTTTATTGATGTTTGTAAATAACACCTTTGGAGGGCAGCAGTGGGTAATGTTTGTTTATTTGATATTTGTTTATTTGATGTTTGTTTTGGAGGGTAGTGGCGTGTGATGTTTATTTGAGTAAGAGGTTTCATTTTGGAGATACAAACAATCAACAACTATTAAGCAAGATAGCTAATAGCTAAGCAGCCAATTTGGTCACTAATAAACAAACAAATGACAATGAATTTCTTATTTTGGTGAAAATATCATGACTGGGACAGGCCAACTGTCAGGTAGATGTTAGGGTGGCAGACCATTCTCACCACAGCAGTGACACTGACATGGTAGTTGCACTATAGTGAGTGTGGTTACAGTTCTGTTTTTTACACACGTGAACGTCTCTCCTATGTAGAGAATGGTCCCTCATTTATATCTGTCCAGCCAGAAGCATTTCTGTGGTCATAAATTGTCCACTGATGAGGGGAAAGAGGATGACAAACACAAACTGTGCACCAGCAGATGGGCAATAGCAAGGTGGAACTGCAAGACAGGCTCCAGTAAAGAAGCAGGCCTCTACTTTCTCTGTGTACTTTCTGAGAAGTAGAATCTATAACCCAGCCATGCTACTGCCAACACTCTAGTAAATGATCTTTATCATAGTTCATGTTTATTAATGTTCTCAGTGTTGTTTATTGGCCTCTACTTTTGACTAACCATTCATCTTTTACTAATACTATTCCACAGACTGTCCAACATTGTTGTGCTGTTACTAGCGCCGCTAGCTCATGGTCAGTACAGTAACCTTTGCCCTATTTGGCTTGATGAAGGTCTTGAGCTGTGAATGGACCAGAAGCCTGAGATTCAGCATATGAGAAAGCACATGACTAAGGCAAAGTAACGGATTAAAGGAGTACCTCAAAAAGTGCAAAGGTGGATAATAATAAATGTGTGCATATTTCTATGCTGAATTAGCAACAGTAGTATCCTGTAGCTGAAGTAAGGACTTTGCATGCATAATGTAAGGGAGTATTACATAATGCTCACAGTGGTAAAGTAGTGAAAAAAATAATTTTGGGGACTATTTTCCATTGCATGTATTTCTCTACTGTGAATGCGTTTCAAGAATACAATGAGGTGAAATAAGTATTCAGGCACTTTTGTTCCAAAATACTTCCATCTCCACTTCAAATGTACACATATGATCTTTTATTGTATTTCTAAATGTGAACAAAAATATAAATTCACGAACATAATTAAATATGAATAATTACAAAATATAAAAAGAAAAAATATAAGAATATTATTATTCCATTATTACCCCATCCCCCATCTCTTGCACTCTCATTTTCAAAATCTTTCATACATTTCCAGTGAGATTTAATCGAAGACTTTGATTAGGTCATGCAAGTACCTTCTCCTTCTTCTTTAAAAAGAAGTTTGGACTAATTGTGTCTCCTCCCCTTTCTTATGTGTTGTTACTGTGTTAACTGTGATTCGTCTTTTTTGAGTTGCACAACAACCCACCCTCCAGCTTGTCTATCTTTTTATAGAGGAATGGCTTTCCACCCACTGAGTTTGATCAGCCATCACCAGGGTTTCCTTGCTGCTCATCTGTACTTTACACCAGATTAACCATTATCTGGGTCTTGCTCACCGATCCTCCAGACCAGTTACACCACCATCCACCTGCATATGCTGCCCACCCCCTAACCAAAGCTACTGAACACAGATTTCAGTGGAAGCTGTTGCTCTTAATTGCAAACTCTACTGAAGTACTGCTGCTAACTATAGACTATACTTCTCAGTGGTTAAGGCTTTACACTTCTTCCTTTTATTGTTAGTCATCCTTTATTCTCTCTCACTCCTTAGTGTTGACTAGAGACTCCCTTTTTGAGTCTTGGTTCCTCTCAAAGTTTGTTCATCCAGCTTTGCCTCTGTCACCCTTGACTTGCTCACTAGGAGCTGAGAACTGGATTCTGTAAAGCTGCTTTGTGACATGTCCCCACCACATTTTTTGTGTCCCATTTCCTATACACCAAGATTGGTAGATCATCTGTATAATATCATACGCCCCACTCCATCAACATACATGATAGTTAGACCCCTTCCATCACCCCTGTTGATAAAAAAATATTCAATAGTCCCAAGCACTTTTCAAACCAAACTCACACCCGCGACTGTGGATATGGTGTTATTGAGATGATGCAGGCAATTTCTTTCTCCAAACATGATGAGCTGGATTATTACCAGCGAGTTCTATTTTTGTGTTGTCTGACCGCAGCACGCTGTTCCTTTGTATTCCTCTTTTATTAGCAGAGGAGTCAGTCAGTCAGGATTAGATCCAAGATCCAGTACTACCACACTGAGCACAGGAACTCCCAGGGCTACATGCTTAACCCTCATTGCTCACAACACACCATGCCCTTCCCTCAGCTGGCAGTTCAAGACCTGTTTGGTGGGATACGAGCCTCCACTGCCCCAGTGTGAAACAGTTTCTTCCCTTAGGCCATTAGACTCAGTCAAGACTGAAACATAATCTGCACCCACACACAGACACAAAACCCCTGAACGGACACCCCCAACTGCTACTGTAAATTCCACTCTATTTAATATATTGCACATTGCACATTCAATGTCCTGCTGCTGTTATTTGCACAATTATTTATTACTCTTCTACCTCTATTCTGCATTCTAATGTCTAGAATACAATATCTGTCATAATACTGTATTCATTCAAACATCAACTGCACTAAATGTAGTCACATTTCCTGTTAATTATGTGTATTTTGTATTTTTTTTTCTTTTATTGCAACATGGTCCAGGAAGAACATTCACTGTGTACTAGGTATATGGCTGAAATGGCAATAAATCTATTTGACTTGACTCCTTCACCTTATTAATCAGTATCAGAATCAGAAAACTTTATTGATCCAGGAGGAAATTGCTCATGTGATAGCTACCACAATACACAAAGACACACAGAGACACAAGACACAGAGACAGAAAAACAACATGAAATCGAAATAAAATCTAAATAAAAATCTGTATAAAGAAAACAACCGCAATATGAATAGACAGAATCACTTGGTATAATTTCTATCTATAAGCTGAGTGAAAAACTATTGACACAAATGGTAGTTTGGAATAAGTTATTGCACTTTTAGAAAATCAGCAGTAATTAAGTAATGAAAAGTAATATTGACCAAGTAGTAATATTGCACATGAAAACTATTGCACGTAAGATATTGCAAGTAACTAAGTGATTTAGCAGCAGGCTGTTGCACAGATTATTGTGTGGGTGTGTGACTGAGGGAGGAGTTGTAGAGTCTGATGGGTGGGTGTGTGACTGAGGGAGGAGTTGTAGAGTCTGATGGGTGGGTGTGTGACAGAGGGAGGAGTTGTAGAGTCTGATGGTGATGGGAAGGAAGGACTTTCTCTGGCGTTCAGTGGAGCACTTTAAGCTGCTCAGTCTGTGGCTAAAAGTACTTCTCAGTTCGTTCACTACATTGTGAAGTCTGGACAATGTTCTCCTTTCAGCCACAGTTTCCATGTTGTCCAGTGCCTCACCCATCACAGAGCCAGCTTTCCTGATCAGTCTCTTCATGTCTGCCACTTTCATGCTACCACCACAGCATAGAAAATGGTGCTGGCCACAACAGACTCATAGAACATCCGCAACATGGTGTTGCAGACTAAAAGTTTGGAGTCTACATAGGAAGTACAGCCTATTTTGACCCCTCTTGTAAGTGGCCAGAGAGTTCTTAGACCAGTCCAGCTTATTGTCAGTGTTTACACCAGGTATTTGTGGTCCTGAACAATCTCCACATCCACCCCTCTAATGAACAGGGGAGTGACATGAGATTGTGATCTTTGTAAGAAATCATCCACTGACAGCAGCATCTCAGGGTCTAAACAGCATTCACACCTCTGCAGTCATCCATGACTTCTGGGGGTGTATGGTGATGTATTAGAGACAGTAACATCATCCATCCATCGACAAATTGAAAATATAGCCCTAAATGTTTTAGGAAGTTTATCCTCCCAGTACTGTTGTACCAATTGTTTCTCCATCTTAACCATTTGCTTTTCCAGAAGTTGCCCTATCTCTCTGCTTTCTATTTTTGGCCATGAACTGTAAGCTATATCTCTTCTCATAATGTTGTCTCAACATTTAAGTCTAAAAATGATTGTGTCTTGTAAGATATTTGTGTTCAATCTTGTCATTTCATATTTCTGTGTTTAAATCTACACATATATTCACCAGTGCATGATCTGTAATTGCTATTACTCCTGTATTGCAATCTGTGATCGAATCAACACTTGAACCAGAAATAAAAAATACTCTATTCGTGAATGAGTTGTTTGGGAGAGAGAGTAGAATGTATATTCCTTTGCTCTAGGATTTTTCTCCCAAGATCCACTAAACTTTGTTATTCTTTGAGAGTATTTATTGCTGTTCTGTGTCTGGGGTTTGAACCTATATTACTTTTACTCCAGTTTAGGCAGTCATCCAGGGTCTGACTCAAATCTCTCCCCAGAGTAATCTGTCTGCCCACATTTCGCTGCATTTTGCTAATCTCTTGAGAAAAGATTTGGCTCCACTTTGGTTCCTCAGTGCAACTATGACTCCGATAATAATACAGTAAGTGCCTCTATGCATATTAAGCATCCTCCATGATCTTCTTGTTCAAAATTGTTTTTCTTGTTAACAAAAAACTTCACAGGCAAAGGGGGAACATATTTAAGGCTCCATCATCTCCTATGTCTTGATTTTGTCTAATTTGGTAGCCATGTGAATCTGCAGCTCTGCCTCCACTCTGCTAACTTTAGACCATCTCTCCTATTATTAGTCAAACTCATAAGATAATTCTTTGATTTGAATCAGTATCCTGTGTCGATAAGAGGAGGATGGGTCTACCTTTCGAGTCTTGGTTGCTCCTGAGGTTTCTTCCTCTAGCTTTAGGGAGTTTTTTCTCACCTCTGTCGTCCTTGGCTTGTCCACTAAGATTCTGTAAAGCTGCTTTGTGACATCAGTTAAATAAGTAAAAACTGAACTGAACCGAAAATACTTCTTTATGTAGATAGATCAAGTTCTAAAAGTAGGACCCCTTTCCTCATATAGTGGAGGAGCACTATTCAAACAACTTCCTCATCCCCTCTCCACGCTCTTCCTATTGAGTATATATTAAGGGGGGCACTTATGATGATGTATCAGAGAGGCAGCTGTCAGGGGTTTTGTGAGCTACTCGTCAGACGGGCTGATGCGCCAAGTAAACTGTGTGTGTGCAACTGTGTGTGTTCAGCCTCCGATGGTGTAGGAAAGAGATATGCAATAATGTTTGTGTGGTCTCATGAAGCTGGCTGAGAGGGACTAAGGTTGGATGGACAGCTTGTGAGAGAGTGTCCATGTGAGAGGATAAAGAAGAAGACCAGGACCCCTTCAACTGACACTTGAGACCAACATTTTTGGAGAGTCTGTGGAAGAATCTTCTCTATGACATTATCTTACATAATAAAGAGCAGCTGGTGGAAAAAAACTTGGCTCCCTACTCTTAAGATCTGCCTCAGTGGATGAGGAGCTTGTTAATTAGTTAGCAAATTGGATCAGATGTGCAAGATGACAAAAAGCACAAATATGTGCATAATGCAAGGTTATTAGGACTGGTGTAGGGAACCCTCTTGGTCATCAGTGGCTTGAGTGGTGGATCATTTCCAGCACAACAGGGACACTGACAGAGTTGAAAGTAAGTGAACTGAGCTTAAAAATTCACTTGTACCAGACCAACCACCATTACTACCCCGTCCCTACAGTACTGAGAATAATCCACCACCCAACATCTCCAACATGCTTTTCTCTTCCTTCCTCTTTTCTCATCCTTGTTATGTATACAGCAGGCGTGTGTGTGTGTGTGTGTGTGTGTGTGTGTGTGTGTGTGTGTGTGTGTGAGTGTGAGTGTGTAAGGGTTTTCCATTAGCACCGCTACACAGCCTTGACTGCATGTTGACCTCTCTTATTGGCTGTGCATTAGCATTAGTGTGGAAGACGGGCTGAGAAACATGATATGATCTCTCTCTCTCTCTCTCTCTCTCTCTCTCTCTTACAGACACACACACACGCACACACACACACACACACATCATAAGGGCTTGACAGGCAGCACCAATATGATCCTTCTAATTCCTGCACTTCACTGAGAATCAATATCAAACCCTGCCTGTCATCTGGCTCAGTAAATTGGCAACACAGAAACACACACACATCTCCACCATATGTCCAATACACACATTCTATCACATGATGACACGTTGCACAGTTCTGGCTCCCATAAACTTCTATCCCTGGAATACAAACAGCCACCTCCCAACGCACACACGCATTCACTCACTCACTCACTATCACACATGACTGAAAAACAAATCAACCTATCCACAAACAGATTGTGAAGAGCATCAAAAACATGCAGCCAAGCAGATACTCTAACAAGATTAACACACACACACAGACATAGAAGCAGCTCAGAGGTGTTAGCAGAGATGAAGATTATTTTTCCCTATTGAAGTTCCATATCCAATTCATTCCGACTCTGACCCATAGTGAAAGCCCACGCAAGATGGTCAGCATGACAGTTTTCTATCATGGAAGCACACGGTGCCATGGCAACAAGATTATTAGATCAGCAGCCTTTAAAGGAATAGTTTTGTGCCAAATCGAATGTCCATAATTTCCCCGCTTACCCTAATATTAGTGGGCCAGGCAAACTAGTGGTCAGAAACTGACCATTGCTGAAGCCACAGTGAACAGGGGTAGGATACCATCTCTATAAGGGTTTCTTAAAAAATGGACAGTCATTTTTATATGTAGAAATTATATGGATTTAACATATCATTACTGGCTTTTGAAGGAGTAACAGAGAATGGGAGGAGGGTTTGACTTTTAAATTGACTTTTAACTTTACTTTAGCTATTCAGTATTCTGTGTGGTGGCATACCAATGTCATGTGCCTCAGGTTCAGCAGGTGCTCCTCAGCAGACTGTAGTGGTGGTGCTGAAGTTACAGTGCCACTCTCATCCTACTGGTCTAAAGCAGCATTTCACCACCACCAATATTATGGATCTGCCTGGGGGTGGAGCTACTAGATGTAGCAGACCTGTGAAGGAAAAACCACTCAGACTCCAGCTACAGCACCATATAAAAGTACCCAGAGCAGCTCCAAAGGAGGTAAGTGCTTCTCTCTGACTGCATCTGACTTGCTGCCTTGTCATGTCTGCAAGCACAGTATGAAGTGCAAGACCTTTTCCTGGCCATCTCAACCATGCTCCAGCCTGTCAACTGCACTCTGGCCCTCTGACGGCCCTCCTCCTCAATGACCCTGGTGCCTTGATGACACTACAGCCTGCCAACCTTGCTCTGGCCTCATCAGAGCCTCCTGTGTCTGGCCTGACCCAAAAGCTCACATTTGTGGAAAATGTAGTCAAAGAACATTGACACTGGCACAGAGTGACTGGCCCTCCCTCCCAGTTGGACATCCATTCTCCGGCACCTCCTCAAAGTCAGCATCTGCCAGACCCAGGTCACGAAGGAGATGACCAGAGGTCTCCATGCCAGCACTTCCCCTAACTGACCCATCCTAGAATGCGCCGCGGCTCTTCACCAAGTTGACACACGATGACAAGTATTTCTAAGTACCTTCAATAGGGTGGCCTGGTGGGAAAGGTGATCTGAAAAACAATGGAGCAAAGCCCTCACCCCACAAGGCTCACTACCTACACTGGGTCCAGGAGGTATCCTAGAACAGAACTGACCCTCTGGATCAGCCTATTCAGTTTCTTTCTGTCTCCAGTGGAGATGCTGCTAAACTAGCAGACCACACCATAGAATATGGCTGATGCCACTACAGAGTAATAAAACATCTTCAGTAGCACCACTGCACTCCAAAGGACCTAAGCCTCTGCAGCAGTTACAGCCATCTCTGGCCTTTTTTTTAATAGCAATGTTGGATGAGGGGTGTAGAGCTGGGAGGTTGGGTACAGAGGATTCTAGTAAACTGCTATGCCAGTGGTGTTGTCCCACCACCCCTCTCATTCAGGTTGATAGTGGAGTGGATGGAGCAACAGTGTCTCAGGGTGCTCTCATCATACCCCTCGGCTCTGCCTTTTCTGGCAAGGCTGTTATGGTGAGGTATGCTGGAGTCTCCACTTGCAGTTGTAAACTCTGCCTATCTGTAGCCAGACTGATCTCCATCTGGATTCCAGGTCACCACCTTATACCCTTACCCAAGTGTCTGTGGCTGCTTTGGACTCCCCACATGCTCCTCTCCCACCCAAGGGCAACTGTTATTGAAAAGCTTCAGCAGAGATGGCTGTTTCTGTTGCTGTGGACTACAGACTCTCAAACTACTTTTCAGTCAGGATCCAACAAAATCTACCTCTACGGACTCCAAACTCCATTGCTCTGGGCTAATCGCAAGTCCCCAAAAATGTCGCCTGGGGTTAACTGAGGTCCACAAACCTCAGGAGAATGAGGCCATCAAAAATCTACACCAGAACAAAAAAACAGGTACAGACCTTTTTGGGGTTGGTGGGTTATTACCATAGGTTTGTGCCTAACCTCATCTCTGGCCTCCCTCCCTCAGACATGACCAGGAAGGGTAGGCTGAAAAGTGGAACGATATCCTAGAATCTAAAAACAGCTCTGACCTGCTCCCTGATTCTGCGCAACCCTGATTTGAACCTCCAATTCCTGGGTGTGGAGCTACTGGATGTGGCAGGTCTGGTGAGGAATAATCACTTACCCTCCACTATATACAAAATACCCTCATATGCTCCAAAGGAGGTGTGTATCTCTCTGACTGCATCTGACTTGCTCATTTATGCCAACAGACTATGAAGAAGACAACACCCTCTCCCTAGACGTCTCATTCAGACTATACACCAAGGACTGTACAGCTGAATGAAATTGTGGTTCTCCAGGCCCGATGTACGAATATAAACATGAAGGCCAAATGCACGTAAGACAACAACTGGTATACGTAATAGACAGACAGATAAAAATATGCATATAGGCCTACAGACAAACTAAGATAAAAAATATCGAACATTTTCTCAGTGGTTGCACAATGTAACAAGAAATGTAAACTTGACACTAAAGAATAGTGATAAAATGCTCAAGTGATAGCAAACCTTGAATTATTGCACAAAAATAGTAGCGTTCCAATAGATGTCTCTGGCTTTCTAGGCAGTATGCTAGGTGTAGATGGGTGGACAGTATGGCATAACTAGTGGAGCCATCAGGGTGGTATACAAACTGAAGGGGGTCAAGCATTCCGGGAAGTCTGTTATGTGGTTCTAGATCAGCCTTTCAAAGCCTTTCAAAACCTTTCAAAACATTGATGCGACTGAGAAAAACTGAAAGGAGATCTGAAATCAGCATGAAAACCTGGTTCAGAAAAATATGTTGTATTTTCTGATGATTACAAAAAAATGTTTTGTTGACCTGTGTAATGGAAAAGAGTGCTATAGGGTGCATGTCACTAATTGTTGATGCTGGGGATATGGCAGTGGTATGAAATAAGTGGTCTCCAAGCATAGAATTACAATGGCTTGTTTCAGGGAAGTGTTATAGATGTTTGTGAGGATGTGTGTCAGTTGATCAGCACATCGCCTAAAAACACACCCTGGTATGTTGTCAGGACTTGTAGCTTTCTGCGGGTTGACCGTTTGTAGGGTCTTTTGAACAGAGAGAATATTTCATAGACTGGGAGGAGCTTTTATTGTTGCTGTGTTGTCCTTTTCTTCAAACCAGCTGAAGTAGGTGTTAAGTTAGTATTATCCTTGTAGGGTGGTGGGGGGCCTGTAGTCTGTGATGGCCTTGCCACAAGCGCCTGGGGTCTTTAGAGTCAGTGAAGTGACTCTGGATTTTCTGTCTATAAGCACTTTGCTGCTCTTAAACCCTTATTTAAGTTGGTTCTAGCAAATCTAAGAACATCTTTGTCCCCGGATTTGAAGGAAAAATTTTATGCTCTCTGGTGAGCCAAGGTTTTTGGTTGGCGTGTGTGGTGGTGATCTTAATGATGGTCACATCTTCCACATGCTTGGATATGAGTCCTGTCTCAGCATACTCACCCATATTGATTTGTTGCTCGAAAGTGGCAACCTCTCTGAACACATTCCGGTCTGTGTATTCAAAACAGTCTTGGAAACTGCTCCCTCCGGCCAGGTCCTTATTTGCTTCACAGATGGCTTGCTTCTAGGTAGCAGTGGCCTGTATGCAGAAATGAGCATAACAGAGAGATGATCTGAATTTCCGGGGTGGGGTGGGGGGCTGCCCTGAATGCCTATTTGATGTTTGTGTAAACCTGGTCTAATGTGTTTTCTCCCCTGGTTGCAAAGTCCATGTTTTGGTAATAGTGTGGTAGTTCTGTCCTGAGTTTGGCTGATTAAAGTCTCCAGCAAAGATATAAACACAGTCCAGATTAGTATTTTGAATCTCACTGACACACTGAAACAGTGTGGATAGTGGATCTTTTGTGTTTGCACTGGTGGGAATATTTACAGCTGTGATGCTAAAGGCTGGGAAATTCCCTTGACAAGTAGAATGGCTGGACGAAGAGTGACTTGAGACAATCTCAGTGTTAGCACACCAGTTTTATGTAAATGGAAAAAACATACACCTCTTCCCCGAGATTTACTGCTAAGAGCATGGCTCCTGCCCGCACATAATGTTGTAAGCTCATTCTCATGAATACCGCTATAGGGAACAGTGGAATGTAGTCATGTCTCTGTGAAGTTGAGAGCTCAACAGCGGTTAAGTTTAATTTTCAATAATCCACTTTGTTTTCCAGGGAGTGGACATTAGACAACAGAATAGAGGGATTAGTTTTTAGCCTTGCGCTGCTACCCACTCTAGTGCTGCGTTTCTGTGGTCTCTTACACTTCTTGTGTTGCACTCAGTGTTCCTGTGGCACTCAGTGATGGTTGGAGAGCCTGCTGCTGTGCAGGCCTCTGGGTCTAGCTGATGAAGAATTCCCACTGAGTGTTTTGAGTTCTAAAGCCAGTACACCATTGCATAAACTGCTGAATAAGGCAAATGCATGAAGACCAATCAATTGTAAACTAATCTTGTATTTGACTGTAATGGAAGAGATGGTACATTTAATGAGTGGCTGCTATCATACAGGCCGCTGCCATCACTCTCAGCTCACGTGTGTGTGTGTGCTCAGAATTGAATTTCTAAAGTTAGCATCTTATTATATTGTTGCATTTCAAATGCAACAGTATATTCTGAGTACTGCACCATTGAAGGTGGAACAGATTCTTGCAACATGAATGCTTATTCAATTACACCAGAAAGATATACACTATATTGGGAAAAGTATTAGGATGCCTGACCATTACACTGACAAGGACTTTAAAGACATTGCATTCAAATATATATGGAGCTGGTCTCCCCTTTGGAGCTATTACAGCTTCCACTCTTCTTGGAAGGCTTTACACAAGATTTTGGAGTGTTTTTGTGGGAATTTGTGCCCATTAATTTTGTAGAGCATTTATGAGGTCAGGCACTGGACAAGAAGGCCTGGCTCACATTCTCTGTTCCAGTTTATCACAAAGGTGTTGAATGGGGTTGAGATCAGGGGTCTTTGCAGGCCAGTCAAGTTCTTCCACATAGAACGCATCCAACCATGTCTTTATGGACCTTGCTGTGTGCACTGGGGTACAGTCATGCTGGAATAGAAAAGGTTCTCTCCCAAACTGTCCCCACAAAGTTGGAAGCATTAAGGAAGTAAGGGGCCTAGCCCAAACCCTGAAAAACAAGCGTGCCCCAGCACTTGTCCATAAAGTGTAGATTATGAGCTATTGGGTAAAAAAAGAAAAATGATACTCATAATCATAGTAACACTAATTATTGGCTCAAATAATTCGCCAGGCTAAATCAGTTTGCCCCTAGTTTGCATCTGTCGTCGAAAGATGACAAAAACATGGACAGTCTTCTGGACTGGAAGTCCATCTGGAAGTCCTGAGCCTATATCCTTAATCCTGATATGTCCTAAATACACTATGGCCTATCAGGTTTCTTCCACTTGTTAGAAAAAGAAAGAGAAGTGTCAACTCTGTGCCAGGGCTCTTTAGCAGAGGTGACACATGAAATGTGTGACATGTTTTAAATAAAAAAAATCATCATTCTTTATGAGCTTTAAACATCTGTGTTAAATCTAGAATTGCCAATAAGTGTTTGTGAAGTGAGAATTAGCTTAGCACTAGCAGAGCATTTGAATACCTCCAGGGTCATTACTTTTTATTTATTCATTCATTTATGACATTAGGCTTAGCTCTAATAGTAATGATCCTCCACTGCATTTATCTGATAGGCTAATATAAGGCAAAACTGCCATGAATATAAATGAGATGAGTAGGCAACCACCACATGTTTTTCACAGTTCAGATTTCTTCACACTCAGTGCTAGAATGCCACATCTTCAGCTTCTGCGCTAATTGTCAAGGCCATTGTGAGCTGGATAACGTGCAGGACTGTGACCCCCAGGCCTAGAGTTGTGTGCCACTGAAACAATGAGTCACTGAGCCAAACAATTCCGCTCTTATTGAAGAGGGACTGGGGAAAATAAAGGCAGTGAGAGTGAACCACTAATAATAAAGAGGTGTTAAAATTTTTAGGAAAACTAGCAACATCTGAGTAGCGAGAATATCTTCGGTACACCAGCAAAAAGTGAATGCTGTGTTTTGCATTTTCTTTGTCAGGAGTTTTTGCATGCCGTCATGCTGACCCTGCCAGAGACTGCCAGGAGCTATGGGCTGCGATTCATCCTCAGCAGGGGGCACAGTGCCAAGCCATTTCACATGAGGCAACCAGCAGCAAAACACTTTGAGCCTGTGAGGCACCAGAAGCATGCTGGGACATTTTTTGTCACGTTTTGTGTCAGTGGTCACCATCTAATAGCAGGCAAAAGCTTTTTATCATTGTTTTTTATTGTCTATACTTTGTTAGCTCATATGGCTAAAGTTTGTTACACTACATTGGTTTTTACCAGATTCCTCCCCAATTTAGTCATATCCTAGCTACAAGTCCCCAGTCACAGGATACCACCAATACTAGGATTGTGAAGGCTAGAGCATGCCTCCTTTAAGGTACATACAGCACGCTGCATCTGTGCTACGCTTGGAGGTGAACACTATGCTGTCCTGTCAGCTAACAGACACCCATGAAGGGTAGCACTAAGTGATGCACTCAAAGCCAGTTATGCTCTTTTGGAATCCCAGTCAGAAATGACTGTGGCATCGCCAGAAATTGAACTTACAATCTCCTTATGATGCCCATAAGCCTACATTGATAAAAATCCAAAATAGAAATCCATTATGGCTTTTATTTGGCACTATACCATAACTATTAGGCTAGCTCGACTAACTTAGTAGTTTAGAAATGTATTTTTGGAAATGCATCTAGAAGACAATTGCTAACAGAAGAGCTTAAGTTGTAAAAACATTTCTGCTTCTAGCACTTAATTTAAGTTTTAGAAAACACCAACCCCTCAGTATTTGTGATTATCACCACATGGTCATTGAAGTTTTGTTCATTTTTATACCTCACACTAAGTCATAGTGTGTCCTAAACCACATCTGCTGCACCTTAATGAAGAACTGGATGTGGTTTGGAGTTTTGGGGCTGTTGGCACAAATTAATGGGGTGCCACACATCAAGTGTGTGTACACCATTCAGTGAGAACACCTGCTGATTTGTAGGTCTGATATACAAGAAACGTGCCTAATCTACAGCACTATATCAATTTCATGCTCCATTTGTATTGATTGTTAAGTGGATGTAGGTTGTAACAGCAGTCAACCTGTGCGATGGTCATGGCAAAAATTTCTAACACTGTCACAATTTTGGTCCTAGCTATCTTTGGCTACAAATCTGTGACAACAGCCGTCTTGGAAACTCTGCATCTTGATCATCATTGCCACATTTTTTGCCACAATACACGTTTTGTTACTATTGTCTGGACTTGTTTGCCCACCCTGAAGCCAACTGCATGTGCCATTCACTCTCGTGTGCCATTTCTCAACTGGTGTAGGACCACCATTTGGAGCCAAAATCAAATATGTTACCCCGTTTGTTTCTTTTACTTTCTCTGACACTCCCATAACGATGCTCATTAGTGGACTGCCCCCGTGTTTCAGGACAGGCTGTTTCAGGACAATGCCTGTTGTGCAAAATGAAATAAATAAGCCTCAGTTAAAGCTGAACCTTGTGTTTATTTCTCTCTCTCCACTGAGTCATAATGCTTTTGCAATTAGACCGCCATCTGTTGTGCTCGTAAGCAAGTTGCTTTTCTTTGTTAAACTCATTGGAAAACACAAGGACAAGTGCGCAAACGCTGACGTTCCCAACTACAGCATCTTTCTTCAACCTCTGAAACTGCTAAACCTGCAGTCTCATGATGTCATGATGGCAAAGTAAATAATTGTAATGTTGATTGTTTTACTGCTGATCCTGGAGTCTGAATGGGCAGTGAACTGTCTAAAAACAATCAGGCTTGTGTAAATTAATGTGTGTATCCGTGTGTGCTCACTTGCCCAATAATTGCATGGTGCACTGTTTATTTTGTGTGTGTGTGTGGGGGGGGGGGATGGGTGTGCATGTTTAACTCTTTGGGGGGACCAATTATCCCTAGAATGACATGAAAGTATGAGAAGAATAGAGAAGAATATAGAAATATTTTACAAAGACAGGAATATCAAAGGTATGTGTGTGTGTGTGTGTGTCTGACAATTTCTGAATCTTTCACATAGTAATTCTGAACACTAGAGGTCAACAGTTTTTCATAAATATATCCTCAGAACTCTCAATCCACTTAGACTGCACCCAGGTTTTCATTAAGGTGGAGCCAAAATGTAGACATGGTTTAGGACACAGGATGACTTACTGTGATCTATAAAAATGAACTGCACTTCACAGTGTAGCTGTACACTGCAGGCAGCCTTTTTACACAACAGGGTCTGTTTTCACAAACTGCTCCGGGAGCAGGACAGCTGATATAGAATCAGTTTTGTGGCAATGACCATCACAAATATGGAGTAACCTGATTTAAGATCAGTGCTCCTGAATATTGAATGTTTGTGAGAGAAGCGGGGACAGGTTAATTTAGATTCAGGACATTGTGTTGGGTCTGCGCTGCTATTTGTCTGGTCACAATGTGGTCAGAGACCCCAGTGACATTGGGCGCGGTGGACACGCCTCTCCATCTGACTGCACAGTGGGTGATGAACGGGTCAAAGCAGGTGGGCAGAAGGAGAGCGGAGTTAACCGGATATCCACATGCACAAAGCTCCACGGTCAGCAAGGGACGGTGCACACACACTCAGCATACAGATCTGTTACTGAGAGAGAGAGAGAGAGAGAGAGAGGCTGTATTAGAGAGAGTGGAATACAATATATACAGATAAAAAAACTAAGGAGAAAAAGAGACTGGGCAGGGCGGAGAAATGAACTGATGGAGCAAAATATACGGGATAGGAAAGAGAAAGTGTGAGAAAGAGAAAGAATACCAGATATAGGGAGAGAGAGGTTGAAAGAGAGAAAAAGAAAGACATATGCTATAGAAGAGGTGGGAAAGGTGGAAAAAGAGACAGGATATAAGAGAGAGTGACAGTGATGAGAAAGAGAGAGAGAGAGGAAGGGAGGGAGAGAGAGGGAGGAGAGAAACAGAGAGAGGGAGGTGCAATCTCTCTCTCTCTCACTCTTCAACCAAACAAACCCTCTCTTTTCTCTCAGATGTTACTGGCTCGCCTTTCCCTGCAAGTCTCCGCGCGGGAAGAAGAAGCTCTTTCTGTTTCTCTCCCCCTCTCCTTCTCCCCCTGTCTCCCTCTCTCCCCAGTCGAGATGCACCATGGGCCAGGCGTGCGGCCACGCGCTGCTCTGCCGTAGTCAGCAGTGCCACCCCACAGCATCAGACACGTAAGTCTCTATCTCTCTCTCTCTCTCTCTCTCTCTCTCTCTCTCTCTCTCCATTTGGGTTGGAGGTGGGAGGAGACCTGCTGTGGGCGTGGCTTAGGTGCACCTCGCGCATTTCTTGCGGTGCGTTTAAGAAACTGTTTGGGTGCACACGGATCTGCACATGTTGCCATTGGGCACGGAGTCCCTTAAACTCCTCTTCTGTAAGCAGTTATCAACAAGATAAGATAATGTTGATATGCACTTAGAGATGAGTCGATAAATTTGTGTGTGTGTTCAAGCTTGCATGTGCGTCTCTGAGCTGTGCAGAAATGAGCACGCAGGACAAATCATCGTTATCTTTGACACCTCTCTCTCTCTCTCTCTCTCTCTTTTCTGTCTTTCTCTTTCTCTATATCTCTCTGTCTTTCTCCTCTCTGTCTGTTTTTCTCTTCTCTCTCTCTCTCTCTCTCTCTCTCTCTCTCTCTCTATTTAAACATATATATATTTTTTACACCAGTGACTTATGTGTGATTAGGATATTAGTGTGCATTATATACACCACTTTGTTGACAGTTGGTGGGTCCTCCATGCAGGAGAATGGGGTTGGAAACTCCACTCAGGCAAGAACACTCTTCACCTTTTCCTACTACTGTAACCTGATTCAGCTGTAAGTTACTCTGGATGAGAGTGTCTACCATACACCCTAAACAGTGGTGGTAGCAGGTTGTTCAGTCATTTGTTTAATTTGCACTGAGGCCCATTAAATCCTAGTGACTCTGCTGTTTTGAGCAGCTTGATTTGAGGTACTGGCATTTCAATGCCATTTGCTTTTTTCTTGAAGTGACAAAATTATGACTTGAATCAGGTGTGCTTGAGCAGTGAAGTTTTTCAGGATACCAGGACCTCCAGATGTCCTTTAGCACTCCTCATTGTTCTAGCGTTATGTTTCAGAAGGTACACCTATGGATCAGGGCTAATAGTCCCAGGGTCTAGATGGTCTAACAAATTCTTCGTTGTTCTGGGCTAGCATTATATTTCAGAAGGTGGAGAAGGATTGATGACCCCATAGTCCAAATGTTCTATAGGACTCTTCATCATTCTCGGCCTGTATCAAGTGTCAAAGTGCGGATCTGTGTCTCTGCTAGTGCTGGTCATTTGGTCACCATATTGAAGTGTCTGTTCAGGATTGAACGCTGTAGTTCTTTAAGGGGAGCTCTTACACAGGCAGGGGGTTGATCTAGGTGGGAAATGCTACAAGCCCACTAAGTAATAATTTAGTACAAAACAAGTTTAAAGAGTAAACAAGCATTCTTATAAAATGGTCTTGCCTTGAAATGGGAGATTTAGGTTGGCAAGGCATGTTTATTTACATAGCACCCTCCATACACTGCAGTCATTCAAAATGCTTTACTAATCAGAAAACACAAAATACATAGACTTTTAAAAAAGAAGAAATTTGTGAATCAAAAATAAATGAGCATAATAAGGTGTGGCTGCAGGACAGAAATGCAGTGGAAGCCGGTTCAAACAGAAACATTTTCTGCCTGAGTTTGAATGTGTTTATTGTCAGGCTCCTCTAATGTACTCTGTCAACTGGTTTCATTTGAGAGCAGCATAATAGCTAAATGCTGCTTCTCCATGTTTAGTCTTTAAGGAGCCGACTCATTCCTAATGATCTGAGAGCTCTGTTCAGCTCATATTGCTCCAGCATATTGAATAGATACATGGTGCCTACACCATTATGTAATTTATAGACCAGTAATAGTTCTCTAGCGGTAGTATTCTGTATCAGCTGAAGCTGTTTCACAGTATTTTGTGGGAGTCCCATTAAGAGGCCATTATAGTAATCATTTCTGGTAGAAATAAAGGCATAAAAGAGTTTTTCCAGGTCTGGTTTACTTTACTCTAATCTTGATGATGTTCATTAGGTGATAAAATGATCACCTAAAGCTGAGATGAGAGTCCATTAGTACACCACGGTTACATGACCTTTAATGCTCCTAATGCAAAATACCTATATCTAGTCTTAGCCAATTAGTTCAGTTTAATTAAGCTCACTAGGAACACAGTATATTTTGCTTTATTCATCGAGGGAGCCAGGATCCATAGTCACACTCAAAATACGATGCATTGTGCAGCCCTGTGTGATGGACAGAAGAATGGAATGGTTTTGAATGGATTGAGAAGCAAATTTATATATTTCTAATCCCCATAATGCACGACTGTGTATGTATGTGTATGTGTATGTGTGTGTGTGTGTGTGTGCGTGTGTGTGTGTCATCATCACTCCTTTGCTTGGTGTAGAAATACTTATACTGTGATTTGTGAGTGCTTTTTGTATCATTAGCATGTGGCACACGGAATAATGTGACCATTACCTATCCATCATTTAATCAGACCTCAATTTATTACTGTCATATGTTGCTATATGATGTGGTTTGTGTGTTAGTTTCTTCTGCACAGACATGCACAACACAGTATTTTGTCTAGCTTGGAGCATCCTCTGTCCATGTTTTGTCATTGAACTATGTTGTCCAGTCCAACAATCCCCCCCCACCCCCCACAGCAAGGACAGCAGTATGAATTCTTCTGATAAACTGTTAACACACTCCTGTGACAGGGTTACATAATTGAGGGTTGCAGCATCTGTTAGCTGATGTAACAAGACTGGTGGAAGGTGTTCTCCTCCAAGCATGTTGAGCTGTCCAATGGCATTGTGTAAGACTTGGAGGAAACATTTATTGGGCTTCACCCTTCCAGTGTTGGTGACACACAGATATACTTGTCCTTCCCACCAGATGACCACACCATCTCGGCACGCATCTTGGCTTATCTAGCAGACATATCCACATGGATGAAGGATCATCACCTATAGCTAAACCTTGCTGAGACAGAATTTCTGGTTATCCCAGCCAAACCTTCTATCCATCACAATATCATTACAAAAATCACCTCTTCACCCCTCACCCCCTCCAAGGTGGTGTAAAACCTAGGTGTCATGACTGATGACCAGCTATCCTTCTCTGGCCACATTGCCTCTGTCTCTTGATAATTTCTCTTTGCGTTGTACAACATCCGAGGAATCAGGCTATTCCTGACTCAGTATGCCACCCAACTCACGGTACTAGCCATAGTCATCTCTTGCGTCGTTTACTGCAATGCACTCCTAGTGGGTCTCCCAGCTTGTACGATAAGACCCTTAGAGCTGGTTCAGAATGCAGCAGCTGGTTTTCAACCAACCCAAAAGGTCACATGTCATCCCACTGCTATTTGACCTACACTGGCTACCCATGGCTTCCCAAATTCATTTCAAACTCTTGTCTACAGAGTGACATCTGAGACTACACCCATCATTCATGCTTATGTTCCTACTTGTTCCCTCCGCTCCTCGAAGGAACATTGTCTGGCTCTGCTATCCCTACACACAATGCAAACCAAGTCCACACTATTCTCTTTCGTGGCTTTTGTGGAATGAGGTGCTAAAGGCAACCAGAGCATCACAATCCTTCTCTATCTTAAAGAACCTCTTGAGGACTTTTCAGAGAGCACCTCCTCTCATCATGTACTATCGTGAATCTGTCGTAAATCACACTTTCTGATTAAGTTTACATCTTCTTGGACTGCTGTCTACTTACAGATCCAGCCCTTAGAACTCTCATCTGGCTCTTCCACTCTCCTGAAGCTTGAGTGTTTCCTCAAATTGTAAAAAAAGTCACTTTGGATACAAGCATCTGCCAAATTAGTGCAATGTAATGCTATGTAATGTTAATATGTGATTAAGCAATCCTAGCTATATGGCTAAAACTCTGGGGGAAATTGTCAGTGTCATGGCTGGGCTGAGACTGGTACATTAAATGTCCTCACTGGCCAACTTTTGGTATCACTGGTATAGTTATTTTGTTGAAGATCACTAAAATATTTATGTTGCATGTTGCCATAATTAAAAACAAAAGCCTTCAAAACACCCACAGAAAGATTTGAAGTAAAACATTTACACAACAGTATTTTAATGGCCACTATCATGATAGCGATTGGTTTGACATGAGATATTGTTAAATATTCTCCTCTGTTGGACCATAGCTTGCTGGATGACAGCCTAGCTCGCTGTTGATTACATTGAATGCAATTAGCTGTATGCGAGAGTTCACACAGATCATTCCCTTGGCTGCAATGCAGTGAATAGCTTCTTTGTTTGATTTGGGTGCCTTTGATTTAAATAGACTGTACCAGACATGACCTCATTACAGAAACCTATATGCTTGCAAATATTTGCCAACCCAATCAGAAATTATTACTAAAGCACTCCCAGCAGGTCCATGGGCAGTGCACATTTTTTCAAATGAACTGCTAAATTAGGACAAGGTAAAATTTTCTTTCGAATTCAAAGTTCGTATTGTCTGATCGTTTGTACATTTTTTGCCGATTGGATATTTTTTAAGTTTAATTAATCAAATTTAGCCACAACTCAGGTTACGCTCAATGTTAGTTGTCATGATCAAGGTACTTGCATAATATCACTAACTTTAACCAGCTAAAGTGGACTTTATTAAATCTATCGTATATTGTGTGTTTTGAAAGGGACTCTGGCCAATAGGAACCCAAACCAATACAAAACAACACTGTGAATTGTGAAAGAGACTTGGAGCCAAACAGTAATGTAATTGCTAGCTTTAAATAATCTTTCTATCAAAAACAAACTAGATAAAACCTAATTTTGCACCAAAACAAACTCTTTTACACACATGTTGTACATCATGTATGCTGAAAGGGACCTGAATGTTGTCATTCTTGTTGGAAACTCAAACATGACCCATATTCTATGATGGCGTGATGTCCTAAAAGTTGTGGATTGTGAAGGGGGCTCCTCGAGACAAGAGTGAGTCGAGACAGGACCTGGATTGAGCCAACATGTACTCAATGTCTGGTGCTGACGTGTACCTAATTTCTGCTAATACCTGCGTGAGTCAATTCCGGTGCCTTGTGACCTCACGTCACCTGGTGCGTGTGACAGCCCCCCCCCCTCCAGGACCGTCACCAGACGGACCCGGCTGAGAGGACACCTTAAGACGGTAGTCCCGAATGAGGTCAGGACCATAGCCCTCCCAATTGACCAGATATTGGGTGCCACGGCCGCGGCGTTGCGAATCCAGGATCCGCTGAACGGTGTAGGCAGGACCACCTTCAATGATCCGAGGCGGAGGAGGAGCAGGAACATGGGGAGACAGGGGAGAAAAGAAAACAGGTTTTAGTTGAGATGAATGAAACACGGGATGGATCCGGAGGGAAGCAGGCAGCTGGAGCTGGAAAGTGACAGGGTTGATGCGATGGGTTATCTTGTAAGGTCCAATGAAGCGAGGTGACAACTTCTTGGAATCTGTGCGCAGAGTGATGTTTTTGGTGGAAAGATAAACCCTATCACCAACATGAAACAATCGTCCCGGAGGGTGTCGGCGAAGCATCTGAGGAAGCGCTCCAGTTGTTGGTTGGCCCGCTCCGTCTGACCGTTGGTCCGGCAGAAGGCCTGCCAGAACTTGGCCGTGAACTGGGGCCCTCTGTCCAAGACGATGTCCTTGGGGAACCCATGCAAGCGGACTATGTGCTCGAGTATTACCTCCGCGGTGGTTTTTGCCGAGGGGAGTCCGGTGAGAGCCACCAGGTGCACAGCCTTAGAGAATCGGTCCACGATGGTCATTATTGTGTTCCTCCCGTCAGCTTCAGGGAGACCAGTGATGAAGTTCACCGAAATATGCGACCAGGGACGTCTAGGAACAGGAAGTGGCTGGAGTTCGCCAGGAGCAGGTGAGTTGGTGGTTTTATTTCGCGCGCACACAGCACATGCTTGTACGTATTCTTTGATGTCTTTTTTCATCTGGTTCCACCAGAATGCTCGGGAAATAAATGTAGTGCTTCTGTTAACTCCGGGGTGCCCTGCTAAAGCAGAATTGTGGCCCCACTGGAGAACCTCCCTCCGCAGGGTGCTGGGCACATAGAGACGTCCGGCAGGTGTTTCCGCATGTGGTGGATCCTGGCTGTGACTCTGGCGGACTCTCTCTTCTAACCCCCACCAGAGAGGAGCAAGGATGAGGTGAGTGGGCAGGACAGGCGCAGGTTCCGTGTTGACGGTGTCTTTTTGATGCTGACGGGAGAGGGCGTCTGCTTTGGTATTTTTCAATCCTGTTCTGTAAGTTAACTGGAAGTGGAAGTGTTCGAAAAATAGTGCCCACCGCGCCTGCCTGGGGTTGAGTTGTTTAGCTTGGCGGATGACTGTGAGGTTCTGGTGGTCGGTCCAGACTGTGAATGGGTCTCCGCCGCCCTGGAGCCAGTGACGCCATTCCTCCAGAGCCCACTTGATGGCCAACAACTCACGGTCCCCTACA
>JBBPCY010074037.1:0-30269 GCA_037974405.1 Brachyalestes nurse | reverse complement strand
CATTTTGTTTAAGAGTGAACAAGAGATTTGTTTTCTTTGAATTATTCAAGTTCTGTAAACACTGCATCATTTCTCTTTTCATTTTCTTCAAAAGTATGCTTTAAAACCAGTATTTTTAGTTGGAAATTAGGAGAAATATTGTCAGCAATTCTTAAAAATGAAGGCAGAGCTGTTCAGTTCAACCCTTGCACCTATAAAATATAAAAGCTGAGAAACAGCTTCGCAGTGGTCTCTTATTTTTTTCCGGCGCTGTATGTTGTGCTGCTTTAAATGTATGCAATGATAGGTTTTTTGTATATACTGTAAGACTGGCATGCTTAGGCATTAAATATGTGATGTGTGTGGTAAGACATGGACATTCTTCTGGCAAATCAATGGCTATAAAAGTGAAAAGTGGTCTTTGTCTGGCTTCATTTCGAGCATTGTGTCATCTGTCCTTTTTACTGAACAGCCGCTCTCACATCTGCCAGATTTCGTCACTGCATGACAAGCAAACTCTCTGAAATGATTTGTCTCCACAGGAAATGTGTTTGTCTATGCAAGTCAAATATCATCTCTGCAAGAAGCATGTTCTCACCTTATCTCTTTGGCATTGACAATAGCATTGGCACCCATGACCTGGAATAATTACTAGCCACTCACACCAAGGGTTTGAGGTACTCTTTTCACAGTGTTGCTTAAATCAAAGTATCTTGTTGACATCAAGGGGTGGAGCTCTTTGGGCTAATACATTCACACATAGTCTGGTGTATATGCTGATGTAGTTTCTAGTCAACACAGTTAGGTCTGCATTTGAGTTCTATTTTTGCATCCTAAACAATCCAGCATGCATTTTTCAGTACAAGGATCCCCTTTTTGGCTCCATTTCAACATAAAACACCAAATAATGGTAAGAGTAATACAGTAATGTAGATAATGTAGTAATAATAATAATAATAATAATAATAATAGAATGGAAGAAACAAAAGTAAGTATTACTTTAAAACTGCAGCTGATGTAGATCCAGTAATTGACTTTTTATTTTTGGAGGTACGTTTTGATCCCTTTGGGTACCCATTCAAACTTTCCATCCTTTTAGACAAAGTCTGTGTTATCGGCGATCAAGTCAAATCCGGTTGCATTAATTTTTTAGATCTGAGTCATCAAACTCTCAACTAAAATCTGACTTAAGTCCACATTTCTGGTTAATAATGCAGTTGTACTCACTATTCACGTTTCTCAGGGAATAAAGTTGCGATGTGCACCAGTGTTTTTTTTTTCAAGGCATCAGTATTTGATGTACTGAAAAACGCTCATATATAGTAATAATATTATATTACTAACTCAGTGTTGTTTTGTATTTTCCCTTATCTCAAAAATTCATCCACCTATACATACATACATCCATCCAGTCATTCATTCTACCATACTCTTTTACAGTCTCTAGATCAAACCCTGTCATAGACCCACCCTTAACCCTGTCTGACAGTTTCAATGAAACCAAATAAGGTGCTCTGATACAGATTCTCTTTGTCCTTCCTCATTGTTCTCCATGCTTAAGACACTCTTTATGCATTTTAGAAGATTTCTAGAAATCTCAATCGATTGCCAGTACCAACAATGACTCACATATACACTAATACAGCCACACACAAATCCGCACATGCCTCTGGACACCAGGATCTCCTTTCTAGCTCACACAGCCAGGTCGTCTGGCCTGACTCTGTTGCTGCTGGTGCCGCTGGTCTTACTGAGGCGGCGCTTGTCTCTGATGAAGCTGCCGGTGGACGTGGGTGTAGACGGAGCGCTGGGCGATGCTTCAGCTGGCCCCCTACCGCAGGGCCCCACAGCCGATGGATGCCCGTAGTTCATCCGCAGGAAGTCCTCACCTGCCTCAAGGTTGTCATGGCTACAGTGATGGCGCTCGGTGGCAAGGTTAACTGAGTTCTGCTGGTGGGCCAAGTGGTTGGTGAATGGCTGGTAGCTAGAGTGGATGGGGTGAAGATGATGATGGCGATGAAGATGCTGAGATGATGTGGGCCCTTGTCCTGAAACAGCGAGGCACTGGTTAAAGTCTGGAGGTGGGGTGCAGGTTTGGGAAGGACGAGACTGAGGGGAATCTGGAAGGTCCATGCTGATGGCTGCCATGGTTGTTGTTGCTGTAGAAACAGCCTTGCCACTTTTGTCTTTGGCATCGCCGTTGCTCTTGGCAGCTTGGCTTTCAGCATACTTCCTAAAGCAGCGCTTGCACTGCTTCCATCCCAGGTGGTAGAGCTCCAGAACACTGAGGAACAGGGACACAGCTGCTACTACCAACATGAACACAATGAAGACATTCTTCTCTGTTGGCCGCGACATGTAGCAGTTGACAAGGTTGGGGCAAGGCGACGCTTTGCAGGGATACAGGGCATCCAAGAAGACTCCGTATAACATGTACTGGATTACAATGAAGGTCACCTCCATGACCAGGCGAATCAGGATGCTCAGTACATACGTCTGCAGCAGAGCCCCCCTCAGGCGGATCTTGGCCGGTGTTTCTGAGCCTTTCTCCTTCTCCTCCATGTATTCCTTCTCACCTGCTCATAGGAGTGAATTGTATGAAGGTATATGAAGTTGAATATATGCATTATGTCAAATGTGTACATCATAAAATGTGTTTCTGAGCATGATGCTGGTATGTAGTATTGTCAGTATTTCTTGAATTGTGGCCAATTAGAGTAATTTTTACAAATTTAAATGGGAGATTTTTTTCACATTTATAGAAAGAGGACCCAAAGCCAATGATTCCACACTGTCAAATTTAAATTGCACAGTAGCAATGAGATGACTGGATATTAGCCCAGTATTTCATTACCTTATTTTTTAACGTGTTGTTAAATTTTTCATTCTGTTCTTTTTAGTTTTTACAGCTTTTTTGAAACTTAGGTGCAAACCTGCTTCTCCTCTCTGCTTTTCTGTCTCATGTTCCTCCTTCTCCCTCTGGCGGCGTTTCTCCTCCATGCGCACTGTGTGCATGGCGTGGCCCATGTAGATGAGTGAGGGTGTGGAGACGAAGACAATCTGCAGAACCCAGTAGCGAATGTGGGCAATGGGGAAGGCATGGTCGTAGCACACGTTGGTGCAACCAGGCTGTAGTGTGTCACACATGAAATCCGACTGTTCATCACCCCATGATGACTCTGCAGCAGTGCCCAGCACCAGGATGCGGAAGATGAAAAGCACAGTGAGCCACACTTTTCCCACCGAAGTTGAGTGCTCCTGCACCTCCTCCAGGAAATTTCCCAGAAGACTCCAATCTCCCATGACTCACCATCTACCTCTGACTGCATGGTGAGAGAAATAGGAAGAAAATGTTTCTTTTAATGAAGCACAAACACTTAAAATTAACCCAAACTAGACCATTTTACCCTGCTAATACATGTCCTTGTTCGTATTAAGTGCAATCCATTGTGTCATGTCATTCACACACACACACACACACACACACACACACACAGACACAGACAGACCCCCCACACACAGACACAGACAGACACACACACAACACACACACACACACACACACACACGCAGACCGCCCCCACACACACACACGCGCACAAGGAAAGGGATAGTAATGAGGATACTAAAAGTCTGATAAGTAGCTCTTCACATTTTTGCAAAAAAAGTAAAAATTACATATAAAAACTGAAACTGAACTGCATCAAGAGTGAAAGAAAGCAGACACTGTACGTATGTAATGCATTAGTGCCAGTGGTGGAATGTAACGAAGTATTTGTACTTCTTTACTGTACTTAAGTAAATTTTTATGTATCTTTACTATACTTTTTATTTTACTCCATTACATTTTGCAGCAATTATCTGTACTTTCTACACTACATTTCTACAACTTATGCCGTTAGTCGTTACATTTTATGAACACAATTTCTCTCAAAATCTTGTATGAAAAAAAAGTTAGCCTATTGCGTTCTGGCGTTGTTTGCCGTTTCCTTCCAATCTGGTGGCTTTATTAGCGCCAATGATGGCAGAGCGCACGTCAATTAGCAGCATGAGCTCGTAGACTGGCTTGATTTCAAGAAGACGAGACATTCAACATGGACCCAGAGCCAACATCGACTGAGCGTGAGCACGAGCCCTGAAGCTCTGAATCACAAAGAAATCCTTGGCCGTATTTAAGAAAGTTATTTGAGTTCAAAGGAGTATTGCATTTTCAGTGTATCCCATGCCTGCCTCAACCCAAAGAATTGTTGGCGTTTAGAAACTCCCCTTCATATTTGAAGAACCATATAGAGGTTCGCTATGCTATGGCATGCTATGCTTTTGGGTATGTTATGACATGTTATGATACTGTTATCTATCGAAATGTATGTTGACATACATATATAGCATCAAAATCACACCAGTGTAGCTTCATTATTTCTTTAACATGATGGTAGGATAAAACTGGTTTATTAGCTATGTCAGAGAAGATAGCTTAATGTCATTGCTAGCTCAATGTCCAGCTTGACTGGAAGTGGTGCTTTCTTTCACAATCAACCAAAATTTCCAATACAAATACAGTATACTGTATAGATGCTTGTAATTACGAGCAAAGACATTGGTAGAGGCATAAGTCAGTATATCTACTATTCTCTTACAAAATGGCACACCCCAGACTTTGAGACAAACCATTATTGTGAGTACTTCTACTTAAAAAAAATACTTTCAAGTTAATTTAAAAGTAAGTACTTAGTACTTTCACTTAAGTAAGCTTCTTGATGTAGCATTTCTACTTTTACTTGAGTACATATTTTACAGGATATTTGTACTTTTACTTAAGTACTAAGCTTCAGTACTTCCTCCACCACTGATTAGTGCATCATCCTGGTTTAGATATCTTCCCTTGATTGGTAGATATAGTAGTAGTTGTGCCAGTTTTTGTAAATCTCTATCTACCTACACAGAAAAGCACTGATACTATTTACACACTTGTATTACAGTATAAGTTGCTAACACTGTGTAGGCTTGTGAAAGAAATATCACACATGTACACATTTCGGCATTCTCCAAGCCACATTTTTTCCATTTGTGAAAGATATCTTGTGGCTAATGAATAAATACTGCCTTTCATTTCCTTTTCATCAGCTGCCACATCTGTACAAAACTATCAGCTACCAGGGATGAAAAGTTTGATGGGTTTCCCTGTAGAATAGAAAACCATTTGACTCAAAACTCACACTTCTATTACAGTATAAGTTGCTAACACTGTGTAGGCTTGTGAAAGAAATGTCACTGTGTAGAAATGTAAAAGAAAAGTAATAGTTAACCTAATTAATAAACCTCAAACGTTTTTTTACATTTTGAAATTGGAAGGACAATACATTGTTTTGGTGCTGCTCATGGTTTAGTCTGGTTACTTGGAGGAACCATTCAGGAAAAGGGACCCAGTCTCAGGGTAAAGGGTCAGTGTAACTGCAGGCTTCATTATTCCACTCTGTACATTTATAAGCTTAAAATGTTCAAAAAATCAGGTATACTCAGTGCCTTGAACCAGTAAATGCACTAATAAAGTTACTTAATAGAATTAAGTTTGAATGACCTAAACCAAGCGTAATGTTATTAACTTTATTGATTCAAGGCTATGAGTTTAGCATGAGCATGTTTTTTTTAAGTTAAATTTACAGTGCAACAAAGAAGGAACTCCATTTAAATCAGGTGATCCTGCAGCCACACCAGCCCTTTGCAGATAAGACTGGACACCCCTGATCTACATATCTTATCTACACATCCATACAGAATCTTCTAAGAGAGACCTTCTAAGGAAAGTGCTATGAATAATAATGTAGAGTTCTTTGAAGAATCTTAAACCTTGGGTCTCAAGAGAACCAAAACGCTTTCAGCAAACATTTTTAGTTCCACTCTTATTTTCAAAGTGGCACTTAGTTAGTGTGAGTTATATTTCTGTACCCTCTCTCTCTACAGTGATTAGAGGAATAGGGGAGTTGGAGTAGAAAAGGCTGTATTTCTGTTGGTTATTTTCTGATTCCTTTGTGTACAAAGGGCCAACAAAAGTTTAATAAAAAGTTTTAAATGTGTTACCTGTATGCTTTTAATGAACGTGATTACTGAGAGGGAACTTCTTGTAACTTGAAGCCTACCATGCGTTCTTGCTCTCTTTTATGTTGAATTCGATCTGCGGGTGGCACTAATACTCCATTTTATTGCATGTGTGTGGAAGAAAAGCAAACCTAAATTACCTCAAGTTGTTTCTGAAACACTGCTGTTATCTGGCAGTATATTCTTCTTCTTTTTTTCCTCTTCTTCTTCTCCTTATTATTATTGTTGTTGTTGTTGTTGTTGTTTTTATTATTATGGCAGATATACAGCTCTGGAAAAAATAAGGGACCACTGCAATTTCTTTTTAAATCAGCCTTTAAAATTATGCTTAAAGAGCAATATTTTTTATTAGGAAATTAAGAGAAATATTGTAGCACTTCTTAAAAACTAAGGCAACGCTGTTAAGTTCAGTACTTGCACCTATAAAAGATAAAACTTGAGAAACTGAACATTTTTGCAGTGGTTTCTTATTTTTTTCCAGAGCTGTGTTTCCACCAAAAAGTCCCACAGCTTTCATGGTATCGACACAGAACCAACCCTGGATTGTTTGGTTTGATTGAAAATGGTGCGCTTGTGCCACCTATCAGGTCCCACCTGTCAGATCATGCTGTTATATTTGCTGACCATATAAGTATGTGTTCATGTGAGAGAGGATGGATGACGGTAAATGCACGCAGTGATGAGTGTTTCTAATTCTTCTGCGGCTTTGCCTAGTTTCAGGGTTGTTGGGGGTTGGTTGATGTGGCCTTGGTAGGACAGGGGCAGGGTATGACAGGGTGATGCCAGGGGCCTGGGAAATGCCCCTTTATCTGACCCATCCAGCCCCAGAGACCATGAACACGTGCACCTGTCCCCACTACCACGTGACGCGTGTGCCTGCCTTTATATTTTTCTTTTTCAGTTGGTGTGTGTGTGAGAACGGAATTCCAATAAAAAAGCACAGACCAGATCCACACTGAACTGCTCAGCACAGCAACAAAAACAATGAGAGGATATATGTCTGTGCTCCTTGCTTTAAGGCAAATATGTCACTTGAACCAACTCATGTAAACAAACTTGTGAACCCTAGCTATGTGTAATGGCCTGAGAAACTGCATGGTATCTGGGAAATATGAGTTCAGTGTTTACACAGTGAGGGGCATCACAGATACACATTTCGGCATTCTCCAAGCCACATTTTTTTCATTTGTGAAAGTTATCTTGTGGCTAATGCATAAATATAGCCTTTAGGACGTTTTATGTAACTTTTGAACACTTTTTCTGGTATCCTTATAATCAACTCCATCACATTACCACATTGGTAACATACAACTAATTATATCTCTAAATTAACAAATGAAACAAATGAAACAAAAATAAATGTCTTGATAAAACATTTATAGATAGACTGGTCAGACTGGTAAGCTGGTCAGATAATGAATAAATGAATGAATGAGTGATTGATGGAAATCAACAACTTCCTATAGACTTCTATTATAAGTGTGTTATGAGTCAGCAGGTTTTATGCTCTTTTACTAATTTCAGAGAAACACATTAAAATTATAAATAGGAGCTGCTAATCTGTGAAAGACTGTAGCTTATGAGATAACAGTGTGAATAAAAGTGAAACATTAAATGCCATCAGATATAAATAGCTTTGTTTTAGGGATCCTCATAAAAAAAGCAAAGGAAGTTAAACAGTAGTTAATGTTCACGAGGAAGAAGACTGGAATAGGTAGTTATTTATAAGAAGCTGTCCTTCTGATCGCTGTTATGTCTTTAAAGGTTTTATTATCCCATCAGTAAACCCGAGTGCTCTAGACTGCCATGTGACATACAACGCATGTTTTACCCACACTGGCTTTACCCAAGGCCAAATAGGGAATCTAACCAGAGGGAGCCTAAAGTGGCACTTCATTTAATTAAGCTGCAGTTAAATTGTCGATTTTTCTGATTTCTTTACAGTGCAGTATTTTGATGTCAGATTTGTCGTTCTAGAGGAGTGTACAAAAGTTATATTTTTTCATAGTTGGTGTTGATAGGAACCAGATGTCCAAAGACTTCTCTAAAAGCTACAACATAGAAAGATACCACCTGAAGTGGTTGCAGATATGTTTCCTAATGTCTAAACATTACTTTATGATAGTTTTGAGAAGGCTTTGGCCTAAAACATTTTTAGTTAAGATCAATGTGATAGTCCTGAATGAAAGTATTTTTTCATATTTACCACTCTTTTACCAATGTTGATATTATTTAAACATACTCAGAAGAATGGTGCTGGTTTACTAGTCTCATATAACATGGCTGTATGTGCATTTTAACCATTACAACCGTGTTCTTAAGACTAGTGAGAATATTTGAGTCCACTGAACCATTGAATCATGCTACAAATTTTTAAATATTGCCCTTTAACCTTACCGTAGACCAGCAAAACCAGCCTTCTTCCAGTATGTTGTACATAACTTTAACTTCCACAACCCTGCCAATGCAATACTGAGACAAAGGGTGTGATCTGATTGCTTTAAAGAAAGCTTGGCTGAAGAATGGAAGGATGAAATTCCGAAGATGAAAAGTGAAGATGCATTAAATGCTACTGCTAACAGTGTTGTTATTCAATTAAAATCTTTTACAGTTGATATAATACCTCTGTGAACACAATGGCATATAGCAGTGACTGGTGCTGAAGGTTGCCACACTTACACTGTTTCTATAAGTTTTCATTAAGATCTTATGGTAATGGCGTGTAAAACAGACGAATGAAGCAGGAGAATGTGCAGTCTATTTCAGATGCTCAGAGTACCCAGTCATGACAGAATGAATTTGCTTCACCATCAGAATTTACCTTGCCAAAATGAAATGAGAGTTAATGGAAAAATGCTGGTCACTCAGTGCCAGCTAAAATATATTACTGATGTGATGGAAATAACAGCCCCATTTGAAATAATTTCTTTTGAGATGAAAACTAATGCCTTTATTTGCTTGTTCAGCCTACAGAAGGTCAGCCCCTCCTAGAGGTCATTAACATATAATCCTTAAAGGCCCAGCAACAAAAACTACCAATTCTAATAAGAATTCTAAAAATCTAGTTGAATATAAGTCTATGAGTACAGATAAGTTTTACCAGAATTGTTGTAACTTGATTAAAATGTGTGTGCTGTTTGAAATGTTCTTGGTGGGAATGGAGTATTACACAGGAAATATCCATCTGATTCACTGCTCAAGCAGTCTGTGCCTTTGTCACTCTTTCTTTTTTCCTGTCTCCTAATTTCCATCTTCCCTTTCGTCTTCTGTTAGGAAGCAATCTCAAACAATATGATTTCCTCCAGACAAGGCACTTAAAGGAAATGGCTCTCACAGGAGTCAAACCAGTGTGAGAGGAGAACCAGCTCTCTTTCCCAGAGAGAGTGAGAGAGACAGAGAGATAAAGAGAAAGAGAGAGAGAACGAAAGTTGTGTAGAGCCATTTGCACTAGTTCTATTTCACTATGCCAAGAAATACCAAGACAATGCACCTGACACTTCAGCAGACAGCTCAACCTTATCACAAGACTCTGCTGTTTTCCTAAAGGCATGAACAATGAGAGGCCAAGACAAACATTGTCTAAGCCTTGACTATATAAGTTTTGTCGCTTATAGTGCTTTTTGTTTTAACCCCTTGTTAATATGCTGAATGTTAAAACTGATCCATTTTTCATGTTTTTAGCTGGACCAACCACCTGACCAGCCTTCCAGAGTAACTGTCTCTTACTGAGTCACTGATAGACTGAATGAATAATGACAAATATTGGTGCTATACACCATTCAGTGTTGCTCTTATACTTTCTCAATGGTTCAAATGTGGTAAAAATGCTTGAATTGAAAAACATCACGAGTGTTACAAAAACCTCAGAATGGGTGAAATGACAGTCGTAGGTATTTGAGCTTGAGTTGTGATTTACTTTCCTTCATTTTGCATAATATACAGCATTATTTATCTATTGTTTATCTTCCAGGTGAGAAAACCATTACCAAGCTCTTGTGCATGACCAATACATACGCCAGAATGGAAACAAAAATAATATATCAACTTGTTGATCTCTACTTTTGGAATAAGCAACAGCATTCATGGATTCATTCATGACACATGCAGCAGACACACCAAAATAATTGAGGACACTTATTTAGCCATGACTGCCTCCTCGCCAGAACAAGATGATGAAAATCAGCTTCAGCATTTTTTTCCCAGTATTCCAGTGTGGAATCAATGGTTGATACAATGATCAATAAAATTTAACATCAGAGATTGGTGTTGATTCAATATATTTGCCCAAAATCATATCCACATTGTTTTAATCAAAGTGTACAGTCTGAGTATAGAGTGCTGATTTAATTTCCAAAAACAAGAAATAACCTAGACTGGAACAAAGGGAACTTATTTTCCACCTGCTTGAAAGACAACTGGAGCCATCATAATAATCAAGAATGACACCTTTAAGTGTCTTTTTGGTTATCTTATGCTACTAGATTAAGTGCCTAAATAAATTTGACATGTAAAGTTTCAAGTTTGGCTGGTTAGCTGCCTTGCTTATAGTAAGCTTTGCTTAACATTGCATGTGCTGACTACATCATGTATGGTGCTTTTCTGCTTTTTCACAAATGCTTACAATTACACAATCATGATCAGCATTAAACTAAGCCTTAGAGCATCAGCGTCCCAGCGTAGTTTATTTTTATTTAGAAATAAATAATTCTAAAAATAGAAACACCACATCAATGTACCATTTTAGTTTACATTATGTTGCACTTTCTTGCCATTATAATAGTACTTTGTGACTGTAGTAAGTAATTGTAGCTGACCCAAGTAACAAAAAAACATTACAACTGGACCTTCCGTACTGGGCCGATGGCCAGTGTAAAAAACACATTTCCACTTTTCTGATACTTTTTGTAGCGGAAGAGAAAATCTTTGAGTAAATAGTCGAGTTTTAATTGAGTTTTAAATGACTTTTAAACCAAAACAACATGATGAGCTGGATGTTGCCTGCTCTGTTATGTAAAAGTCTTTCAAGCTGTGTGTGTATAATAATATAAAGCTGTAAGTGATGCAGCTGTGTTGAGTCTGATGTTAAATGATGAGAATTTACTCAGTCCTTTTAGGTTGTGGGCACAGAAATCATCATGTAGTCGCGTAATGCCATGTCAGTAATGTTTAGTATGTATTACATAATGCATAAAGAAGCTCCAGCTGAGAGGGTTTGGGGAGGGTATCATTTCTTTCATTCCAGATCTTTGGCTTTGAGTAATCTTCAGGGCAATCAGGTATAGTAGTGACATCTTATATATCCAGCTAAAGCCTGCATTGTCTTACAGAACATGCGGATGGGACAGGCAATGCTTGCTTCTCTCCAAAATTTGATTTAAGTGCTTGGAGAGCAGCAGGTGGTCTTGTCATGTTAAATATTAGGCTATTGTTCTGTATATCACAGGGCCACAGTGGCACTTAAGTTTAAATTGCTCGGCCTCCCAATAGCATATCCATTGACACTTATAAGTAACTGTCTTCACTCATGACGAACCTCAGTGAAGCATGTGATATGTTCTCTGTGAATTTACGTCACTGTCAAACTTTAAAGTAACTGCAAAAATAAACTTAAGACGCCACCTTATACCTTTCTCTGCAGCTCAGCACACAGAAAACATTGCCATAACTTCCCTGAAACTTTCTGGTAACACTCAGTGAAGGTGCCAGCCTGTGCTGGCAGCTGCTGCCCTGCTGGTTTTCCTCAAAACGGTCATGCTGCCATGGGCACACCGATGCCCACACCATAAGAGGCTTTGTAGTGTCCACACATGGCCCCTAGCTCCCCCTTCCTTAGGGTAAATATTTACACAAGACCGTTCCCCTGAACCGCAGACGGTGGACTACCATAACCAGTGTCACACCGTGGTCTGCGGTCATGCCACCTTTAAATGACGATGTTAGAATCTGGTCTGGAAGAATCTAGTTTGGTAGAAACTGGTATAATATTGTATTTTATTTATGTATCTATCTCCTCCTCTTTTCTACATTATTATTGCATTATTGCACTCATATTTCCTTTTATTTATAATGACAATGTTTGAATTTTTTTAATTTTTTATTTCTGATTGTACTTATGATTATGATTGTGATTACCACTTTCTTTTGTATTCAGCTCATTAAATTTATGAAAAACAGCCTGTTTAATTCTAAGATATATGCAGAGGTTGGAGATAATCATGGCAAAATGGACTGACTGTTTTTGGTATATAAACAATTAGCCAAGTCGTGTTTGGAGTCTAGATTTTGAAACTGGGTTTAGAACTGCAGCCGAGGGGAACGTTGTTGACAAATGGGTTAATAAATTAAAATAAATTAAACACTAGAGATCAATAGTCACCCAAACCTTTTCCATTAATACATCCTCAAAACTTCTATCAATACCGTCACCACATCCAGCTATTTATGAAAATTGGATAGACTTGAACATCTGGGTTAGAAAACACTGTGACTTACTGTGAGCTATAAAAATGAGCAGGGAATCCTAAACCATCCACATCCACATGAATAGAAGGTGGACTTGGTTTGACAGGATTGACAGAAGTTTTGGGGAGGTATTTACAGAAAATATTTGGGTGAGTATTAGGATGCTTTTTGTACCAGATGCTTTTTTGTACCAGATAAACAGTTGTGTTTACATTCACAGCTGTTTGGGGGGGGGTATGGTGGTTACTGGCCTTCCATAAATAACTTCCTTTTACTGATCGTCATCACTTTTGAACTTGCACATGACAGTGACACACATACTACAGCATAAGGGAGAGCAGTTGTTTAAGTCAAGCATTCCTGTGCTGACTTAGGCTGGCTTGGCCGCTTTGTTCAATGGCAGGGTCAAGGATGAAGGACTGAGTTTAGACGTGTCAAACCAGAGGAGACTGGGATGGATTAGCCCTCTTCAAAATGAACCCTACAAAAATACACAATCATATTTAGGAATAATCACTGAATCTTTGTTCATTATCACATAGTTAGTGAAAGCCTACCATCCATCCATTCCTTGTTGTTGCCTTACAAGGCGGTCTAGCCCTTCACTCTGCTTCACTCTGATTACACACAGACCTGCACTACTCCTCTCATTACACTGCCGTCAGCTGCTAGTGAGCATAAAGAGAAGGTATGAAATCTCTCATTTAGTTACGTATGACTTATTTCAGCTCATTAGAACTGGACTGGTCAGGAAATCTTTCTCCAGTTTTGCATGCATTTTCAGGACTAAATGATAAAACATGTATATTCTTATTGCTGCACACCACTAAAGAACAGCTTGGCAAAAATCAAATTTCCTTTCTAATTACTTTCACCAGATGTTGTTCCCAATGCATGCTTGCAAAAAAAACATTTGGATCTGCAGGTGGGCCATGGCTATTTAAAAGGTTTAAGGGTTAATGTGAAAATGGCTTTGGTGGAATTATACAAATCAAAGCATTTTGTGTGTGCGAATGCGCGCACACACACACACACACACACACACATACAGTTTTGTTCTTGTCCTGTTTAATTACTGACCGTGTCTGAGTACTTTGTGGTGCTGCCATTAGAGCCAATGAGAAAAAAAATGAATGGATTAAACGTTCATAAACTAAGAAGACAGACTGTGAATATTAGCACTGAAGTGTGGTAGGAAGTAGTTTACGCTCTTTGTACACAGAAAGCAAACTTCGGTAATCCACAGCCTACACTCATTCCCTTGATGGATTGCCCCTGAAATAAAACAGAGTGCAGAGACGGTACACTGGAGTGGACTTACTAAGACTAATACTCATCTCCAGCTATTTTCCCGAGGTCATAAATAGACACATTCTTTAAGGGTGATGACCAAAGATGATTGAAGAAGTTACACTGAATCCACACTTTCTTATACAGCACATATTCAGAGTGCTATTTAACTCTGAAGCTGCTGATATGCAGTTCTTTCTGGCTTGAATTTGTAAGAGATAGCAGTGCTGCTTATTTTATATCATTAGCCAGGGAGTTTTAAGTAAGTCACTTCTTATATAACAACTTTTAATAAGATTTTGTATGGTTACATGCTGGTTTAAGCATTTTGCACCCTATAAAGCTAAGAAAGCGATGCACAACATCAGCTTTCTATTGACTTTACCCTCTAAAAGGGAAGACAAAAGGAAAACTACTAGTAAGTCTTAAATGTGACACAAAATATATAAGGAGTATCTGTATAGTATATATGTATATGCTAGATTTAAATTTTCTCTATGTTATTTATACTGGAAAACAGTGCATTAAATTTAAATGTATGATGAAACACTGCCACTATAAGAACAACATCTCTTAACTCCAAAATGGTAAGTTTACAGGAGAAAGAAAAACTGTCTTCAGTATTTTACATTTCTATTGTTCCATTTATAATGACATTTCTTGCAAAATGTAAAAGAAAAGCTGGTGTTCTGCAAATTTGAAGAATTCTTTTTCTCGGTGTACATGTAGTGTAGAAACTGAGAAAAAGACAAAGATATTGCATTACTTTTTGTTCACAACTTCTGAGCACACACTCCCAAAAATAAAGGTTCATCAAGGGTTGTTGTCATTCTAGGAAAGTCACTCTAATAAGTATAGAACTGATACACTGTATAGGGGTCTACTAAATCATAAAAAGGTTGTTCACATCTCACAAATCTTTTTTCCTAAAAAAAACATCCAGCTAAAGACTTTTAAAGGCACCAACGGTGGTTCTCCTGTTTCATCGCTCCAAAGAGTCCAGTTTGGCACCTTTATTTTAAGAACTTGAACTTGAATTTTTCCAACAGTGTGAAGAATGTGGAACCACAGAGAGTGGACAAAAGAAATGGAATTACCTGTCCTGCTGCTGAAACTGAGGAGTGTGCACTTCCTGTGGAGATGATGAAGAGAGTCCTTGCAGTTCCAGCCCAGCTGTGGCAGCTGTGTGGCAGTTAGGGTGTGCAGTGGAGCTCTACGGACAAGTCTATGAGTGAATCTCGGATGGTGACACACATTCACACGCACTCAGAGCAGAGCAGGCCCCTTGTGGCTGTCCCGCCGTGAGAATGAGGGCAGGGGTTTGTGGCAAACTCAGAAATACCAAGCCATCTCTGAGTGTTTCATATCAAGCACCCTCAACACACCCTCCCCCTTTTGCCCCCAAGACACACATACTCACACACTCTCTCTCTCTCATTTGCACACACACGTCCAACCCCCCTTTACTTACATCCACCCTATTTTGGTAAGGAGTATACCACAGCGTAAGAAAAGGAAGTGAGATTGTACAAGAACACAATAGGTGTTCTGCCTGGGCCGCTTGTTGAGTTTTACTGCTTATGAACTGCATTTCAATGTGGGTGGCTCAGCCTGTGTGTGTGCATGTGTGTCTGTGTGTGTGTGCATGTGTGTTTGTGTGGATGGTTAGGATATTACAAAAACATTATACATGTTAACATATACATAAAACTAATACATGGCTGTAACAATATTCATAAACAGATAAAAACCTGAGCTTTTCTAGAATATAAGCCACTGCAAGTTTAGTTGAATGTTGTATGAAGAAACGCATTGCATACATGTTATTACAAAAACTACTTACGTTTCTTGAGTAACACTACTGAGTAACTATTGAGTAACACTAGTCTTTTTGCAATAAACACTTACAGCTTTATCATAAATACATTAAAAATTGCTTGCTGGATTTCATGTTTCTTTTCTTGAGGTATCTTTACAACAAATATTTTTGTAACACCAATGGCAAATTAAGTTTTAATATCATAAAATAGTAAAACAACATCAATAAAATAGTATTCACACATTTTAAGTAGTTAAACATACATCAGACAGTTTTTCATTGCAGTTTCAAAAACAAGCTTTAAAATTGTAGTTTCACATAAAAATAATGTGTGTAAAATCACTACTTTTTTTACAGGATGACTGAAAATCACTCAGATAAAATGAAAAGGAAGAATGATCTTTGATTTCTGATGTTTCATTTTTAAAAGGAAAAGTATAAACAGACATAAACCTTCAGGGGTTTATTCTTATTTTGAGCAGATTTTCCCAGCAGAGTGATCCATAAAATCTGCTGGACATGTCATGTTAGCTGAATTCTTACTTTAGCGTTTATGTGTGTGATATTTGCGAGCAGATCCAAAAGTTCTGAATCCAAATGACATTTAGAAAATTTATTATTATTATAAAAACTGTGTTTATTTATGAAGAAACATCTCTGTCAACTCTGAACTACACTAATAAAGTTGTCAGAAACCTGTATGTGGCACACATTACAATTCTTGTTACTACATCACTGATATATTACTTTCATAGCTGCTAAATAATACATAACAGTTACTAAATAAATATTAAGAACCCCATAAGCATTGGTCTCACAGGGTTAAAGCTAATCAGTTTATTGGAAATAATGTAGATCCAGTTACTCTTGCAGAATGTTATACTGACATTTTGTGATAATGAAATTTAGCTTCAACAATTTCTGTAACTGTCAGTATTATTGATAGGAAAGTTCTTTACCTGATCCCAGTGTCCTCTTCTTTCTTTTTATGGCCCCTTCTTGTTGTTACAGAGGGCTGGAAGACGTGGTGAAGTTTTGCAGAACAGTCTATTTGAGTGGCAGAGTCTGAACTGCAAGCTCGTCCTCCCTCTCTCTCTTTTCCTCATCTCTCTCTCCTCTCCTCTACAGAATCATTGTTGCAGCTGACCTTTGGCTGCGGGATGCAGATGTGTGCCAGTCTTACATAATGAAAGCATGAAGGTTCTACTCCTCCTTGCTGTAGGGTGTTAAATTGTTAAATATATAATATATGTGTGTGTGTGTGTATGTGAGAGAGAGAGAGAGAGAGATAGAGAGAGAGAGAGAGACAGGGCATTGACGGAAATGAAATAAGGTCCCTGATTATTTTAGGTGTATTATGTGTATTAGCTATTTTGTGGGTGTGTGTGTGTGTGTTAGTAATGTCAATCGTCCTCCATGCTGCAGGGCATGTGTGTGTGTGAGCACGTTTTGAAGTCATTGTTTTTGTAATGTCAGGCAAATTGTTACATATGTCTGTTTAGGTTTTGGTACACAACACCACACAAAAAAACCCTTTTAAGATCATAATTGTGTTCCTCACAAAAAAGGCAAAGGCTGCCACTGGGTAGCAAATTTACATTTTGGAAAAAGGAAAGCACATGGAGAGTTACACACTCTTGTTTAGGAGCTAAAATTTTTGGATTTAAATTAGCGTTCTTGTATGTAGCTTAACGGTTCATAGCCCAGCATGAGTTACTTTTTGAGAATGTTTTAACACGTTAGGAAGCAAAAACTTTTTTCACAAACTACTGATGCAACGATTGGTGGAGTGAATTAATTTCACCCGTGAAAGTTTGCAAAAAACTAAAGTAATGGTGAATAAAGCAGCGTTGTATTTTAATGTAGTTCTGTTAGTAATAACCTGAATTTAGTGATGTATAAGATTACAGCATTTTTTTATACAAGCCATTACATATTTTCCATTACATCCTGTCTGATTATTTTGCAGTTTTTAGCTTGACTCAGAAAAATGAAACAGGCAAACCTTCTCTTCCTGATTCTGAAGGCTTGTGTATCATCTGCTGCTGATCCAATACAAACTATTTGTTTGTCTTAAAACAGCAATATTTTCAAATGTGCTGTATCAAACTGAAGTGCTCCATCTAAGAGCATTAGACTTCCTGTTGCTACTATTGTTAAGATTATGTTTTGCTACATGAAAGTATGAGATATTTCCAGTGTTCTGCAATATCCAGTCCAGCATTTACTGCTGTTACCATACTGGTAACATACTGGTTACCAGATCAGATCAGTGCCATCTTTGGGTAAAACTGTCTCAGAAGATCAGCAGAAGTCCCAGGATTTGCAGGGCTGGAGAGGATGTTCCTTTTCTCTCAAGTGTAGTAGAGCTCTTCATAGAGATCCAACCAGTAAAGCCAATAGAGCCACTTGGATTACAATGAAAGAGTGATGGAGTGGAGGAGAGGGCAAGGGAGGGAGGTGCTGAGCTGGAATTGCTTATAATCACTAAATGAGTGATTAGTCTTTTCTGCTCCATTAGCAGTCACAGGCAGATTAGCCTGTTTGTTTATGCTGCAAAATGGTGTGCAGTGATTGGAAAAGGAAGCCTGACATTTCCACAACTCGCGCTATAATCTGTTTGCTGTCAGAGCTGGTCGCTGCTGTAAGGAGTGCTCGCGTAAGTTTGTTTTTATACATTTTCAGGTCCCAGCTTTGTAGGAAAAACAAAATGCTCCTGAATGTGGAAACTGTCATTGGTCTCCTCAACTGTCTGTTTTTAAAGTTTACTTAGGTTACAGGGAGATTCATGCAAATCCTGATGCTTGTAGAATTTCATCATTGAGAAACTTACAGAGAAATTTACAGATTTCTTTACAATGGTGGTGAAAGGCACCAGGGGTCTTAATGTCAACACAAATAAAGCCATTTCATTTACTGTCCAAAACCAGTTTTTATATGTAATGTTGATAGCACCCCCGATGTAACTCTTTACCATAAATTGATTCAAACATGCTGTTTTGTCCCAAAACATAGGACTTTAGGCAATAATTTGTGGGGGAACTTCCAGGAGTGTAAAACACTTCAGACTTCTGATTTCTATGTCCACCGCTGCAAACAATTCACTTCAAATTTCTCTTGAATTGCAAAACAAACAAGGGACTTCTCCTTTATGATTATGGTTATGTTATGATTAGGCCATTTCAAAACCTTGTAATTTTCTTTCAGTTTCTAAAATAATAATACTGATAATAATATATAATAATAATAAGTCTAAATAATGTGTAAATAATAAATAAAGAATGAGCCAGCAGTATTAGAGTGTAACGAATGTTTTTTTTTGTTCAGAAAAGCCTGATTCAGTGTCCAAGTCATTTTAAAAGGCAATGACAAATACAGTTAAAGCCTTTAAGGATATCCTTTCCGAATCTTTGCCTGAATGAATAGCAACACCTGTTTTTCCCCTGGTGGACCCACTGTTACAAAATGTAATCTAAAACATTGTCTGCCCTTAAATATTATCATTGTCTACGGTGCTCTGTGTGCAGGAGTCATTATATTATTATTATTATTCCACTACTACTGTTATTATTACAATTGCTATAAATAGGCCTTTTAAAAAAGACCTAACAGGAGTGCCTTGACTGAATTTAAGATTGTTGCCGAATTACCTGTAAATATATGGATATGTAGTCATTAGGGTATTATTATTATTATTATTATTATTATTTTATTGTTAGTATGTTATTATTATTATGGGCCTATGCCTATTTGTAAGATTGAAGAAACCAAGATTTTTTAAGCTATACGTCTGAAAAATAAGCAGTGCCAAATGATAAACATGTAGACCTACTAGAGACATAGGACATACCACACCCCATGCCACTGGAGTATCCATCTTTGCACATGATGCACAACAAGACAACAGATGTAAAATGAGATCAAACAGGCAACTCGGTGGGATATAATGTAAGTGTGGTGGCAGAAAGACACTTGGTATGTGACACGGCTACAAACCCTGGTGAGAATGCCGATGGAGATTCCATTGGAGACCAGCAAAACATTCCACATCCCTGGCCTTACTCAAAGAAAGGTTTGAAATCATTGGCATCAGAAAGACTCCTGGAGAATGCAAACTGCAAATTGTGCCAACAAAGTTTGCAATGTTATGCCCTGCTAGCAATTATAGAGGTGCTCACCTTAGGTTGCTAACATAAATTATGCAACCTAATTCACTGTCAGAAGACCATAACCTAATATTATATAGTAAATGCAATATCTGTATATAACCAAAACCTCCCCTTGGAATTACAAGGTTCTAGCAAGGTTCTGATGGGTTTTGCGATATTGAAGATATTGCATTTGAGATTTGAGATATTGCACTGTAAATAGCAAAACTGATAAGTGGAACAAGTTTCTTTTATACTGGAGAATTACAGGTACCCTAAATGTGTTCTAAATATACAATATCAGAAGTCCTAGAAAATTTGGTTTTAGATTTTTGGACCAAGTCAGATGCAGATAAAACCTGCTAATTCACATCCATTTTTGTGTAATAAAATGGTTCTATCTTACAAAACATGAAAGGAAACAGTAGTTGGGTGACTCAGTAATTACTTTAATGACTGAATCACCAAACTATCACTTTTTCACCTTTTACCAGAATCTTTTATTTTAATACAAGTACTTTTACTTAAGTAAAGAATGTGTGTACTTTTGCCACCTCTATATGTAATTATTTTTCAGTAGATGTAAACATTTTAATAAATAATGAAGTCTCTGAAGACAGTTTTTAACAAAGCATTCTGTTCCATGATCCCGAACTTATCCACGTTATGATTTTTACACAGCATGCTGCCTTTCCTTCTGAAAGTTTTCAACACTCTGCAGTGTTTTACAGCACAGGCTGATTGGATGTATAGTAAAGCAAAACAAGCAGACATTCTTTCAATTTCCTGTTAAAGTGCACCTCACCTCTCTAACACCCAGCATTCATCAGGACTGAAACACTGCAGGAGAAGAGAGTGTGCTAAGTATTCTGCCTGTGTATAAGGGCAGGGGAAAGTAAAGTCACACATGAACACACCACACACAGTGTGAACAGTGTGAAATTCTTTCTCTGCATATAAACCCATTCACCACGCGAAGCAGGGGGCTGTCACCAATGAGGGGCACCCGGGGAGCAGTGTGTGGGGATGGTACCTTGCTCAAGAGTACCTCAGCGATGACACTAGCAGACAAACAAAGGAAGATGTGGTCATCTGGCCCAAGTCACCTGACATGATCACAGAGGAGAGAGGGGGGCCCATTTTTGTTTGGAGGAAAACAGCGCTAACCTTTCTAATTGTATACAAAAGGTGCATGTTTCATTTTTTAAGAAAAGGAAATACCTTTCTTTCTGTTACTAAGGTTTCAATTAGGGCTGTGTTTGTGGTTAATACATGTAATAATTCTATATGTGTAATGGCGGTGGCGTGGGAAAAGGATGCATAACAAACACCTAGAGATTCGTAGATAAGGTTTTTACTTTGGAACGTTTTAGATTTTTGGACCATGTCAGGTGCAGATAGAACCTTCTAATTCACAACCATCTTGTAATAAAAAGATTCTATCTTACAAAACATGAAAGGAAACAGCAGTTGGGTGACTCAGTCATTGCTTTAATGACGGACTTTGAAGACTAGGTTTCGAAAACGCCTCTTTGGCGTATACATTCACTTTACTGAAACTTAGGTTCTGCACCAGTACTTCTGGAGAACAGCTAAAAACCAGTGACAAGCTCCCTCTTCACGGAGTTCCGAAGGTGTGGAGGGATCTTGCACACTCATGCCTATGGGCATAGAAGCGTAGAGAAAAACACACAGAGACATTTAACAGTTACTCATACTTGACTGGTGGAGATGATTGGAATACCGGTCCTTGTTACACAGCCCACAAAGCGAAGACTCCACTGCCACTGGAGATGTCGCTCTGTAAGAGTAGAACTTTCAGCTGTGAAACACACACACAGGAGCGACACACAGGAGCGTGTGTGAAACACACACAGGAGGTTTTCTTTACCAGTCCTTGTAACACAGTCCACAGCACGAGCACTCCACTGCCACTGGAGATGGTGCTATGAAGGCATGACCAGCACGCAATATGTAAAAACACACACCAGATCACCTACTACATTGAAACCACTGACAGGTGAAGTGAATAATATCGATCATCATAAACGGTGTATACCCGTCCAAAAAGGCTGTGCAGGCCTGGTTTTCCATTTTCTCTTGAAAGCTTTTATTTTACAGAAAGCAAAACAAACACGGCACAAGGGCCAATACACTTTCTCAACACAACAAAATACAAGGACATTTATACACCAGGGGGATGTGAGGGTGGACCGACAACCAGAATATGAACTTTGGGACTATTATAAAAACGTCCACAACACAGAACCAATGAAAACACCATCACCATTATTACTAAATCCCTGGCCGGCTGAGAACCCTTACTGATGAGCTGGCCAGGGAAACACCACAACACGTGTCAGAATACAAGTCCGTCTTGTCTATATGATGTCAGCCTCTAGCGGCCGCTGACTGGGGACGTCACACCGTGGGCATCTGACAAGGGGTAGAATGTATCAGGCAGCAAGTGAACAGTCTGTTTTTGAAATTCATGTGTTGTAATCAGGAAAAATTGTCTCCAAGTCCAAACTGGTGGCTAGAGGACTCGTCAGAGCATCTCCAAACAGACAGGTCTTACGGGATGTTCCTGATATGCAGTGGTGAGTTCCTACCAAAAGTGGTCAAAGAAAGAACAACCGGTGAACCAGTGGCAGAGCCATGAACTTCCAAGACTGTCAACTGCCAAAAGCACCTGCAAAGAGCATCAGAACTGGAACATGGGGCACCGCGAGAAGGTGGCCTCAACTGATGAATCTTTTATGTCATGTGGGACAGCCGGTGTGTGTGCCGCTTAAGCAAAAGTGGAGATTACAATACCCATATTCAATTCAATTCCAGTTCAAATAAAAAAAACCAAAAACGTTATTTGTCCCCGAGAGGCAATTTAAAAGGCATAGAAGAGCAGCGCACACATATAACAGTTGTAACATTTGACACAACAGATGACACACAATAACAGACTTTTTTTTAATGCAAAATGAATGACTTCACAGGAACTGTGGTGTCTCATCTTCTACATACAGCTTATCTGAGGAAGAGATAGCACCAGGATAGAGGGTAAACTGGTTGAGGCAGTGTGATGCTCTGGGCAATGTTCTGCTGGGAAACCTTTAACCTATATCCTGAGAAATGCTACCAGGGCCAGTGCATCAATGTAAGTAAACTAGACAGTTGAATATTTGAATAAGGCATCCTTTCTTATCTGCTGGTCCTGATTTTGATTGATCTAGCCTAGCTACAAAATCAGTCAAAATCAGTGAAAGTGGATAGGAAAGTAAGTAACTATTCAGAAGTAGTTGACTTCTCCAGCAGGATTGTGACTGGATTGAAGCTGGGATGGCAAGATTCACTTATTTCACTTAGGGCAACAAAATGTCACACACTAGCATTGCCACCTTGTAGCAGACCAAGTAGACCAAGAACACCCCATCTGTACCTGTATTTTTAATAATAGAATTGGCCTCTTTCAGTAGGATGTGCCTTGCCACACTGCAAAAATTGTTTGTGGTTTGAGAAACGTGCCAAAGAGTTGAAGGTGTTAACTTGGCCACAAATTCTCCAGATCTCAGTCTGATCAAGCAGATGTCGCATGAGCTGGAAAATGTCCCATTTATATGCCCCTTACTTCCTGACATTGTATTGCAAACATGTGTGTGCATACATGCTCTTGATAACAAAGTTCAAAGTATCCTTTCAGCATTTGTCATCTGTCATCATATTTGAAGTTTCCTTCCAAATATCTGTCGTCAGGTATTGGAGTATGTACTAAGCACTGACCTGCTTAATGCTGTTGCACAGAGAGCAGACATTCAACTCAATTTAAAAAAGAGCAGTAAGAAAAAATCCCTGTTTGTATACATCTGTGAATTTGGTTGGTTTGGTTCTGTGTATTTTTGCTTAAATATGTTTGTGTGTGTGTGTTCACCTTGACTGCTTAGTATTTTTCTGTGTTTTTTTTCTTTTCCATTCCCTCATCTCACTGAATAACTCAGTAATGGACCTGCTGACCTGAGAGACACTGCTCTGAAAGAGTGCCAGTTAAGGAAATGTTGTGGGTATGTAAACATGCAAGCATTGCCTAGACTCTCCAGATACTACAGAAGCAAACACACTACTGATCAGGTTCTATCCAAGGCATTTAGGAATTAGATTTGGCAAGAATACCGAGTAGTGTATTGTATTGTTGTATTTAGTGTAGCATATAATAATGTAGTATAGAGTAGTATAATGTAGTCGTCAGGTCTGGGGCCTGTGACGGTGGGTGGCCGCTAGAGGTTGAATTTAGGTTTTGTGCCTTTATTGTGAAACGTTTTTGGGAGCAGGATTATTACAAGCAGCTGTGTTGTGTTTAGGTTTGGGATATTTAAGTTTCCTTTCTACTTTGTTTGGTTGTCGGTTCACCATTCAGATTACCCTCTGTTGTGTTCCTTTGCTGCTAAAGTAAACTTATCGGCCCTTGTGCTAGGTTTGAGTTATTTTGAGCACTGTGAATAAAGAAACCAGTAGTATGGAGTTCTGCCTCTGCGTGTCCTGCTTGAGAGAGCACAACAGAGCCGTGACAGATCTAATCGACCACCGAAACATGCAAGGCAGACATGGGAAGCGAGTAGGAAGAGGATTGGCTACTGGGAGAGCTCTCAGTACTCTCCCAGAAGCGGATTGCGCAGGACATGGCTGTGAACGGCGAAGCCATCTGGCCAGCCCCTCTGCCAGCGAGGAGGAAGCGGGAAAGAAAGTCTGCCTTGAGCACCCCGGCAAAGGCGCCGGACAGGGGTGCTCTTCGGATCCACCCGCTGGTATCCTGCCAGAACCCTCAACGCGAAACGAAGAAGCGGGCATAGAAGCCTGTTTTGAGTACCCCGGCAAAGGCACCGGAGACAGGTGCTCTCTCTGACCTCCCGCTGGCTCCGAGGACCCTGAAGCAGGAAGTGGAGGAGAATCAGTGCCAGTTGGATGAGCTTGCGGGGCAGGTTGTGACTCTGGTCGCGGCCGTCTACGAACAGCAGCCCCGCCAAGCAGCCAGTCTCGCCTCCCCTTGAGGCCAAACAACACGCCTCACTGCTCCACGCAGCCGCCGAGTGAGAGGTCACCGCAGCCACACTCCAGCTTCCTGTGTCCCCATCAACAGCGCTCCCAAGCAATGAGACCGCGCTCCTCAGCGCTGCCGGGACCCCCCTCACCAGTGCCAAGACCCCACTCGCCAGGGCAGAGACTCTGCTTGCCAGCACTGAGACTCCGCTCACAAGTGCCAAGGCTGCTGTACAAAGACCTGTGCCAGCACCCCGGAGACGACTACCGCCTCCCACACCTGCCCTCCGGCGTCGGTTTCCAGCTGCAGATAGCGTAGCGGAAGCTAGTGCAGGGGTGAGTGCAGGCCTACCTGAGCCAGTAGACTAGGTCCAATAGAGGAGCCTCTAAGCTTGTTAGCTCCACCACTAAAGCCATTAGCTTTGCAGCCTAGTCTGTTAGCCCAGCCACTTAGCCCAGTTGCCCAGCAGATTAGCCCCGTAGAGGGAATTGTAGCCGCAACAGCGGGGCCTTTAGCCACTAATGCGGGCCTTTAGCTGCTAATGCGGGGCCTTTAGCTGCTAATGTGGGGCCTGATAGCGTAGCAGAGGCCAGGCTAGTTAGCAAAGCAGCGGCCCGGGCGGTTAGATAGCTCAGCAGAGGCCAGAGAGAGGCTAGATAGCGCAGCAGAGGCCTGAAAGTGGCTAGGTAGCGCAGCAGGGCCCCGAGAGGGGTTAGGTAGCGCAGCAGAGGCCCGGGAGGGGCTAGACAGCGCAGCAGAGGCCCAAGGTGGCCCAGATAGCGCACCAGAAGGACCAGTAGCCGCTAAAGCTGGGCCTGAAACCCCAACAGGGGATAGGGGTCTTCCCCTGAATTTTTTTGGGGGGGTACTGGGGTCTACGAGGGCTCCGGAGCAGGGATCTGAGGACCAAGAAAGAGCTCCCAAAAGGTGGCTCCACAGAGGGGGCTTGGTCCCAGAGGACAACAGGGAGCTCCACAAAGGGAGATCAGCCCCTGAGAACAGCAAGGGGCTCCCTACGGAGAGGCTCCCGGGAGGGGGCCTTGCCCAGGAGAATGCGGTGGACACGGCAGGGTTCCCCGGAGGGGGCGCCGCTCTAGAGGACACAGTGGGGCTTTTCGGAGGGAGCTCCACTCTTGAGGACAAGGAAGGGTTCCCTGCAGAGGGGCTTCCTGGAGTGGGCTTCACCCCTGAGGACAGCAAGGGGCTTCCTGGAAGAGGAGGTTAGGGAGAGGCTTCCTTATAGGGGCCTCTGCTTGAAAGGACTGCAGTGGGCTCCCAGCTGAGGGGCTCCCGGGAGGGGGCCATGCCCATGACGACAGAGTGGGATTCCCTGATGGGGGGTTCCCTGGAAGGGGCTCTGCCCGTGAGGACAGTGAGAGGCTCCCGGTTGTGGCCTTATAGCAACTCAACTGTTATAGGAAAAACTGTCCAGTGTCTGCTTTAACCAGCGGGTCACAATACGTCTCCTAAAGTGCCTGAAGAAGAGGTAATTCATTGTTGGAAATTACCCACATGTTTTACTGTATTTTTATTACAGAAAAGTAATTTAAATTACTACTGCATTTACCCTTCTTATACAAAAGAAAACGACAGTGCATACCAAAGAAAACGGCTTGCATGAATTTAATGCAGGAGACGGCAGATCAGTTTACAGTACAGTATGTATACGAGTTTACCTTTTTTAAGGGTAATGTGTTTTGGGACCATATTTGGAAAATACATAGGGTGTACACTATAATTTTTTTTTTTACCTATTCGCGTTTTTTCACTATTCGTGGGTGCTCTTGGAACGTAACCCCCGCGAATGTCGGGGGTTTACTGTACAGTTACTGACAGTACAGTAGCCCATCTGTAGCCGCAAATGTTGTTAGCTGCCCTTCAGTGCCTTATTTATATTTTCTGACCACAGGGCTGGTGGTGACCAGATGTTTTTTGGGTTGTGGGTCACTCATCACAGCAGTGACACTTACATAGTAAGGCACAGAACATTGTAGACTGGTCCACCAACCCAAATATATCAGGCCAAGGGCAGTTCTTGGCCAGAAACTGACCACTGAGTAAGGGCTAGAGGGTGGAAAGCACAAATCATACATCGTCTCACAGGCTACAGTCTCTAACTGTATATCAGTGCAGGTGAGCTACAAGGAATAGTTTTCTAATAAAGTGAGTCTTAAGAACATTCTTGACTGTGGATAACTGTGATCTTTCATTCTGATTTTTTGTCATTGTAGATTCTGCTAGTTGCTTATGACAAAAATGGGTTTTGGGCTTACCAGGATGTTTAAAGCATTACTTCCTTTTCATAAGCCCAACAATGAACAGCAGTGCAATAAAGAATTTCAACAAGGTACAACTTGTAGCTTCTCTTTGTAAGAATGATCAGACATAATGAGATTTTCCTAACAAAAGGTAAACATTTGTTTTAGGACAAAATCTTGGCTTATACGTACATGTTAACACCAGCATAGGCAAAAAAATGTGTGTATGATGGACGCTAGAAGGGTCAAAGGAGAAATCTAGATTAGAAGCGGAAAAGGGCATGATTGTCATGTAAAATGCTGAGCCTTAAAATATGAGTTCATCCTTCTATGTAGTCTGTTTGCAACACAGTGTTATCAGAGGATATGAGAAACTAAAACCTGGCAACAAGCACGCACACACACACACACACACACATACACAAAGAATTTCTTACTGCAAAAAGAGGGCACATACAATGATAGCTTTTAATCCAATTCAAAATGAAATAAAGCACTGCTTATGCATTAAACTACACATTGTTTTTATTATTAGTGTGATATCTAAATGATAATCATTTATACTTAAAATATCTGCAATTGATTTTCTACTGTATGAAAGAACTAGCTCATAATTAAAAGCAAGTGGTCACAGAGTTGAAACAAATATCTATAAGTGCTGTGGTCCATGTTGTGTATCACTGCTTTAGTCTCTAGTCTCTCTAGTCATTACTGTTTTCCACAAGAAAAACAGCATGCAGAAACAAAAACAGTGTATCATCTGTGGCTCCAAACATATAGCAGACATCGTAAATACAGACCAATAATTAATAATCAATTATTGACCTTAAAATAACTGTTTAATATAATTAAACTGATTAGTTCCTAACAGAAGAAACAAGTGATGCTTTCTGTTTTAGTTACTTATCTGTGGATGTAAACAAAAGCTTAAGAGTATTTGTTTTAGACTGGAGGAATTCAGATTTGTGTACTTTTGGAAGTAAATGTTATTCACTGAAAAGCAGTGTGTGACACAACACACAGTACTCTATTCAGCTTTGAGTTTGAGCAGCAGAGACAAGAAATAGTTGTGAAATCATAACCAATGTTTTTTTAAAGCAGAATGTATTTCCCACAACACAGCCTGACACTGTACTATACTATTCTGTACTACACTACATTATACTACACTATAATACACTGCACACTTCTATACTATAATACATTACACTACATTAAATTACACTATAATATACTCTACTATTCTAAACTAAACTGCACTACATTATAATGCACTATATTATATTGTGCTATTCTAAATACATTATATTATTCTATATCACATTATATTACAGTATAAAATACTGTGCAATTCTATACTGTATTATACTGCATTATATTGGACAATTATATACTGTGCTACTGTCACAGCTCTGTTGTACTCTCTTAAGCAGGACACGCAGAGGCAGAACTCCATACTACTGGTTGCTTTCGATTAGATTAGATTAGATTCGATTCAACTTTATTGTCATTACACATGTACAAGTACAAGGCAATGAAATGCAGTTTAGGTCTAACCAGAAGTGCAATAAGCAGCAATTACAGCATAAATGTATAAGTTATAAGTGCACATAAAGTTGTATGTACACGTAGAAACTGGATAATATTTACAGATGAGTGTACAGTAATATAAACATAATGTACAGTTTGTGTTAACTATAATCAGGAATTACAGTAGATGAACAAGTAGATGAACAAATAGATGAGCAAGTGGAATTACAATTTTACAGGTTGCTACACTAATATGCAATAGATATGGACAGAATTTGTAGGATGTAATCTACTATCTCAGAGATTGACATATGTATAAAAATGTATAATTTACAATGTGTATGTACAATGAATATGTACATTTACAGTGGGTATGTACAGAGTAGTGCAATGATTATGTGCAATATTAAATGTGCAAAATTAAATAGTGCAATGAATATCATAAAAGTGTATGGGGGGCGGGGGACAAAGGGGTCATTAAGGGGCAGAATTCAGCAAGGAGACAGCTCTGGGGAAAAAGCTGTTCCTAAGTCTGCTGGTTGTTGTCCCGGGCAGTGCTGGACTGGCCATCGGGCAAACCGGGCAAATCTCGTCAGCACCCCGGCTTTCGCCGACGCCTGAATGAACGAATCACTTTCCTCTGAGGGATACACTTTCCTGGCGACCGTTGTTCTCCATTGTTTTTACAGATTTAGTTTCCAGATAAACAAACTTAAAACATTAGACTGGCAGCAGTGCTGGCAGCCATCGGGCATACCAGTGGGCTGATGGTAATTTTGGGCCGGCCAGGTAATTTTGCTCCGCGGCGGAATCCCGTCAGCACAAACCCCCTCCCCCCTTTTTTTGGAATGACAGCCTAGTGGGCCGGTCTAGTCTCAAAATGTCCGGTGAGATTTTTTGTCCCAGTCCAGCCCTGGTCCCGGGTAACCTGAAACGTTTGCCCGAAGGCAGGAGAGAAAACAGACTGTGGGCAGGGTGAGAGGAGTCCTTAAGAATACTGTGTGCTTGATGCAGACATTGCTTCTTCTGGATGTCCTCAATGGATTGAAGTCACCACCCGCTGCAGCGCCTTACGCTCAGTAGCAGTACAGCTCCCATACCACTATGACACAGCTGGTTAGGATGCTCTCTATTGTAGAGCGGTAGAAGTTCACCATGATGGCTGAGGACAGCTGATTCCTCTTTAGTGTTCTCAAGATGAAAAGGTGCTGGTGAGCCTTCTTGACCAGGCTGGAGATGTTAGTGGTCCAGGACAAGTCCTTTGAGATGTGGGTCCCCAGGAACTTGAAGGATGAAACAGGCTCGACAGCCATCCCGTTATTGTGGATGGGATCATGTGAGCCCCTTCTCTCCTTCCTGAAGTCCACAATGATCTCCTTGGTCTTGGTGGTGTTAAGGAGCAGGTTATTGTTCATGCACCAAGTGGCCAGATGCTGTACCTCCTCCCTGTAGGCAGTCTCATCGTTGTTGTTGATGAGACAGATCATCGTGATATCGTCTGCAAACTTGATGATGGAGTTTGATCCATACACGGGTCGGCAGTCGTGGGTGAAGTCGTGTGCAAAGTGTTATGTTGTTGGTTTTTTATGTTGTGTGTTGTTTATTGTGGATACTGTTAGTTAAGTGCTGCCTTTTCTTGGCCAGGGCTCACTTGCAAA